>CM046040.1:43731596-44000098 GCA_025215565.1 Flaveria ramosissima
TTGAAAACCAAATGTTTGTGAATTTTAAAACCTGAATGCTCACCAACTTTATATTGACCAGTTATTTTTCATGATTTTCAGGGTTGCAGGTACGCTCTGTTGGGAAATAATAGAATGTGTGTTTGGAGGGTCGAACGTGTCCGTTCACTACTTATGTTTGTGAAACTTTTAAATAAAACTTGTCATTTCTATAACTAAACAAGTTAGTTGTAACTAAGTCTGAATATCATCTTATTTCACTTTTAAAAGTATGTAAAAGTCTGTAATTAGTAGTCACTATTTGACCGTTAACGTTTGACTATAATCGTTTGAATAATTTCAACTTCCACAATCACCACGTCACCTGACTTTCTGCTGTGATTTTCGGGGTTTAACAAATCTGTTCATTCTATAGCTGCACAGTTTGGTTGGTTGATCACGAAGTCCCTGTACAAAATGATGTATGCTTATGGGGGCAGTTACAAAGTTGATGACGTGGATTTCTAAATGCATTGATTTATCGAGCATAGGGGGATATTGTAGGGATTGAACCTATAGGCTCGGAAAATCAAATCAATATAAAGATCAAGTTCAAGACACAAGCGACAAGTTGAAGAAGCCGCGCGACAACTTACTTATCGCGTGACAACTTCTGGTCGTGTGAGAAGTTCTTGGTCGCGCGAGAACTAGTGTTTAGTATAAATATATGTTTTAAATGTAATTAGAGAGCTTTTACATTCTTGTTATGTCTGTTTGATTCTTCTCCTTATTCTGTGAGCGTTTATATTCCCCATTCACCTCACGATATCGATCTTTGTTATTGTTACGATCCATACACTCTTCTACCTGGTCATGGTTAAATCTTGAGCAGATATTAGGTTGGCGATCAAATATAATTTGTACTTATATGTTGCGTGATTATGTAACTTTTCAAATAATTTGGTTATCTTCTCACAGCTATGAGGTTGGTTGTCAGTTTGATTACTCTAAAATAACTCTCAAATAAATATTTATCGTTAATCTTAAGTTTGAAGACAATTCTAGAACAATGATGATAATAATATTTTCTCTTTATCTCATGCTATTGATTTATAACCATACGAGTTAAAACACACTGTATTTCACTTTAATAAGCTTCATATAATTATCTATCAAAGAATTTTTAACAAAAGGTCAAAAACCAAACTTGTCACTCTAAAGAATTTTTTCTTAATATCATACTCTAACTTGTTGATTTAGTCCTGGTCGGCAATCTTAGCCTAGGTAGCTAAACCGGGTCGATTTGTGTGAAGAATTGTTGTACTGTGGGTGACTCAAAAATTCCCTTTTGCGAGCCATTTCCGGTGTTGCTGGTGCAACAGGTGACAATTATAATTATTGAATGATTGCTGCTCTCATCGACATCATTGTAGAAATTTAGTTTTGTTTTGAAAAAGAATTTGAGTTTGATACACTTTTTAGGAAGTTCGAATAACATTTTAAATAAAATATTTTCCAAAGATACATGTTTCAACCTCAACTAAATAGATTTCTACAACTATGTCTCCGAAATTATAACCTAGTGGTTGTGTGTTCGTTAAAGAGTGCAGTTGGTGGGTTGCTACTACAACTGTGGTTTTATTTTCGGTGATTTCGAGGCTGGGAAAGGCGATCAATGTAATGGAGCGAAGAATGTGCTTTGTTTTGATTTGACTTTTGAGTAGTGCATGTATACGTGTATATACATATCTTAAAAGTTGTTTTGTTTGTTGGATCTCTATTGTTTTAATTTGTGTATAACCGAATATTTTAGATTATAACATAAAATTAGCAATTTTTAATTAAATCAGGTTAGTATATTCCATCTAAAGTGTGAGTATAGATAAAAGAGGCATTTTAACACTAACTTTTCTTTTTATTAGAGAAAGCATCGATTTAAATTGTCACGTTATGAATTAAAATAGATTGGAAAGCCGTACATGTTATAACTATCAATAGTGCTTTACGAAAAGTGGTTGATGATAGATGTTATAAACTAAAGTTGAAAGAGTATATTTTAATAAGATAGTTAATAAGCTAAGTGGTTTAGATAATAACAAAACATTTTGACATGCACGTACCATATTATTAATAAAATTTCAATATATGACGCTTATTAAAGTGAATTATTATCATCCAAGACAATTACTTTTTGAACAGTTAAATAACTCTAAAATAAAGCCATGAGAAAAGAGTGAAATTACTATCATCGTTCTGGAGTTGTATTTAAATTTGAGCTTAAAATTTAATTTTTATTTGAGAGCATTTTTTAGAACAATCTTACTGAATGGGGCTGTGATGAGAGGTAGCTAAAATATTCTAAAAGTTACCCAATTACACAACAAATAACTACTAATATATATGTTATCACTGTCCTAGTATCGTGACCAAGATTTAACCCAGATAATGTAGAAGAGAAAGGATGTAACACCCGGTTATTTTTAAAAGACAAGATATAAAGAATAAAAGAAAGAAAGGCAATAAAGTCCAAGTAGAGGGATAAAAAGTGTCCAAAAGGACAAAATCTTTGAAAAAGTGGGTGTAAAGGTGGCATGGCCGCCCATCACCTTTTCTACACTCAAAACTTCAGATCTTTTAGAAAGAGAAAGGAGGAGAGCAGAAACACTCTCGGTTTTGAAGAAGAAGAAGAAGAAGTCGAATTCAAGGTAAGAATTCGTGGTTTTTACATGTTTATGACGGGTTTTGCCCCGGTTATGTGTTTATGTGCTTATGGGTTGTGTTTGTGCTCGGGTGTGTGTGTTTTTGGATATTGTTTCTAGGTACACGACCGTGTTGTCGTTAGCTCAACTGTGCTGCGGGTTAGCTACCCTTTTATGCGCACAGGGCCAGTCTCGGAGATTGGCAGGATCCTTGTAGCGTACCCTGGGTGATTGGGTCGGCCTTGTATACAGTACACAGCACCCTTTCGAGGGATACAGTTCACCCTTTCGAGGGATATAGTTTACCCTTTCGAGGGATATAGATGGCCCATCTCCCGTTTTCCATCACGCATATAGTTGGGGCATTGATCATTGGTCCATACAGACAGTGAAAGATAAAGAATAAAGAAAGCAGAATAAACAAGGCATACAGTAAAGAGATCGAACAGTAATTGTTCATATAGTTAATGCGTGCTCGCATATACAGCAAAGAATTGTATTTTTAAAGGAAAAGAGTATTTTCATATACAACATATAGAAAGTATTTTATTACTTATAAAACTAGAACTCACTCAGCAACGCTGACTTTTATACATTTTCAGTTGGCAGGTAATTATTGCTGAGGATGGCACGAGGGTGAAGCTACTTGGCAGGGAAAGACTGACATCCATTCATTACTATTATTTCTGTTGTTTTGTAATGCAATCAAACAGTTCTTTTGTATTCGACCAAACAATAGTGTATTGCTTAACAACAGGGTTTAATAAAATGAAATGAATGGTTTTTGTTAAAATGATTCCGCTGCTTAAGTTATTAAATTTAAAATGTATTTAATGCTGTGAATGACCAACTGTGAGGTCTCCGGGATCGGGGCCTTACAAGTTGGTATCAGAGCCAAAGTTTAAGAGAAATGGGTTAAATAATCTTTTAAAATCTAAACTTAAACTGAAAATGGGATAAATAGTGGGATGTCAGCCCGAGTAGCTACGTGCCATCAGGTATGTCTTTTCTTAATGTTAACCGGTATTATGTGCGCATGTTATTTTATTTATGTGCTCTTAGTAGATTTAGATACTAATTAAGTCAAGATAGGAAATGCTTGGGGTATGAAGAGTAAATTAAGTGGCTAATCACATCTGGCCACTGTAATTAGGGACTTACTATAGTTAACATAAACTGAGCTATTACCTTGAATGACCGCGTTAGTGTTTGAATCTTATAGTGTGCTTTAGAGGATGGCTGGCGGTAGATCTTCCAAGGTCTCTCATGGTGGAGGTAACGGTGCTGCTCCGCGAGCTAAGAGAGGGAGACCCAGAGCCGAGGAGGTGGTTCATGAGGGACCAGAGACCCCTCATCCGGAGGGTGGCGACGAGAGCGCCAATCTGAGAGCCTCAGTAAAGGAGGCTGTGGTGGAAGAGGTTCATCAGGTCATGCAGACGATTCTACCGTCTATGATGACCGAAGTGATTAAGGCATTAAAGGAAGGGGAAAGAAACCGGTCCTCGGGAGGACGGGAACAACCAGAGCCGGAGACGGTTCTCTCTGATGATGAGGAGGAGGAAGAAGAAGAGCCTGCGTCGGAAGCGGCTCGAGGCTGTAACTACGGGTTGTTTATGAGATGCAAGCCCCCTACCTTCGACGGAAATGGCACTACGGCTGCTGCTCACCGGTGGGTGAGGGAAATGGAGGCCGTCCTCGATATCAGCGAGTGCCGGGAGGATCAGAAGGTGAAATTTGCTACCCACTCCTTTGTAGACTCGGCTTTGTGCTGGTTGGACAACATTGTCCAGGCCGAGGGTAGCAGGGCCATTGGGAGAATGCGATGGCCTGAACTGAAGAAGTTAGTGATTGAGGAATTCTGTCCTCACAGAGAGATGGACAAGGTAGAAAGAGAGTTCCTGCAGCTGGAGGCGGGAACGATGACACACCAGCAGTACACCACTAAATTTAATGAAATGGCACGGCTGGTGCCCGATCAAGTGACACCGCTGTCACGAAAGATTAAGAGATACATCCAGGGGCTACCGGCAGATATCCGTAGGCATATGATTGCCGCCCGGCCGAGCACCTTTAGATCGGCAGTTGATTTGGCTGGCAGATTGTATGATGAGCGCGAGGTGGTGGTGGCTGAGGTGAACACGAAGGGTGGAGGTGACCGTAACTGGAATAGGAAACGGTTTGGACGTGGAGGAGCCGCTCCAAACAATAAGGTGGCGAAGGTGGGTGACCGACGTGTGGTCACAACTGGCGTAGAACGGAAGAAGTGTGGCAAGTGTGGAAGGGAGCATACTGGTGAGTGCAGGATGGGGATGAACGTATGCTTCAAGTGTGGCCAGCCTGGTCACATCGCTAGCGACTGCAAGAAGCCGAGGGCGGAGAGCTCGAGAGCGGGGAATAAGAAGCTGGAGGAAGGAGGGCAGAGGGCAAGTGCTAGAGCTTACACGATGACCCGGGAGGAAGCCAAAGCTGATCCCGATGTTGTGTCAGGTATGTTTCTAGTAAACCAAGTTTATGCCTCTGTATTATTTGATTCCAGTGCTAGCAGGAGTTTTATTTCCATTACTTTCTATGCTAAGTTGCCTGTTAGTAGTAGAAAGATTAGTGAACCATTCGATGTAGAAACTGCCATTGGTAAGTCCACCAGAATTACTGATGTGATAGAGGACTGTGCCATAGAATTAGAAGGTCATAGGTTCGCTGCTAGGTTGCACGTGATACCCCTAGGTGGATTTGATGTAGTTCTAAGGATGGACTGGTTAGCAACCTATGAAGCAAACATCGTATGTTGAAGGAAGATGATTCGATTGGTTGCACCCGATGGGAGTTTGGATACGATTTATGGAGATCGTGTTACTATGATCCCGAAGGTGATTTCTATGGCGGTGGCGGGAAAGTGCATGAAACGTGGATGTAGTGCCTATCTAGCCTACGTAAAAGATGTGGATACGTCGGTACCATAATTGTGTGAAGTGCCTGTGGTGCGCGACTTCCCGGACGTATTCCCGGAAGACTTACCCGGCGTGCCGCCAGACCGCGAGATTGAGTTCCAAATTGATTTGATACCCGGTGCTCAACCCGTTGCCAAAGCACCGTATCGGTTAGCTCCGACATAAATGAAAGAGCTGATGGAGCAGTTGCAAGAGCTGCTCAATAAGGGGTTCATTAGACCGAGTATCTCTCCCTAGGGTGCTCCGGTCCTGTTTGTGAAGAAGAAAGACGGTAGTATGAGGATGTGCATTGACTACCGAGAGCTGAACAAGTTGACGGTGAAGAACCGATACCCCTTACCAAGAATTGATGATCTGTTTGACCAGCTCCAAGGTGCCAGTTGGTTCTCGAGGATAGATCTATGATCTGGTTACCATCAACTGAAGGTGAAGGAGCAAGATATCCCTAAAACAGCTTTTCGCACGTGCTACGGTCATTACGAGTTCCTCGTTATGTCGTTTGGTTTGACCAATGCGCCACTGCTTTTATGGATTTGATGAACCGAGTGTGTCCGCCAATGTTGGATAGATCAGTGATTGTGTTTATTGATGATATCCTGATCTACTCGAGGAGTGAAGAAGAGCATGCCGGCCACATTCGGGAGGTGTTAGAGACCTTAAGAAGGGAGAAGTTGTATGCTAAATTCTCCAAGTGCGCATTCTGGTTGCGAGAAGTTCAATTCTTAGGTCATGTGATAAATCCCGAGGGGATTATGGTGGACCCTGCAAAGGTGGAGGCAGTGATGCAATGGAGGTCTCCAAAGACGCCATCCGAGATTCATAGTTTCTTGGGTTTGGCAGGCTACTACAGAAGATTCATCCAAGACTTTTCCAAGATCGCTTCTCCACTAACCAAGTTGACCCGTAAAGATGTGAAGTTCGTGTGGGGTCAAGAGCAAGAAAGGGCTTTTGAGGAGTTGAAGGCAAGACTGACCCAAGCCCCGGTTTTGTTATTACCCGAAGGAAGTGAAAATTTGGTGGTTTATTCAGATGCTTCCTACTCAGGGTTGGGTTGCGTGTTGATGCAGCGAGGTAAGGTGATAGCCTACGCATCCCAACAACTGAAGGTGCATGAGGTTAATTATCCTACTCATGACCTGGAGTTAGCAGCAGTGGTCTTCGCACTAAAGATTTGGAGGCACTATCTGTACGGGACGAAGTGCACCATCTTCACTGACCACAAGAGCTTGAAGTACCTCTTCGAGCAGAAGGATCTGAACATGAGGCAGAGACGATGGTTGGACCTTATAAAGGATTATGACTGCGAAATCCATTACCATCCGGGCAAATCCAACGTGGTGGCTGATGCCCTTAGCCGAAAAGAGAGACCTGAGCTGATTCGGGTGAAAGCATATCAACTGATCATGACCTCCGATGTGATGAAGCAAGTCAAAGAGTTTCAAGATGAGGCACTGAAAGAAGATCATCTTAACTCTGAAAGAATGAGAGGTCTAGTTGGGGAATTGGGTGAAAACACACTTGGTGTTAAAACTCGATTTGGACGAGTGTGGATTCCTTGTTTTGGGGATCTACGTGTGAGGATTATGGATTAAGCTCACAAGACTCGATATATCATTCATCCTAGTGCCACGAAGATGTATCAAGATATGAAGAAAGATTATTGGTGGCTAGGTATGAAACGGGACGTAGTGGAGTATGTGAGTAAGTGCCTTACTTGTTTGCAAGTGAAGGCCAAACATCAGAAGCCGTATGGGAAGATTCAACCTTTGGATATACCGGAATGGAAGTGGGAGCACATCACCATGGATTTCATTACAAAGCTGCCGCGTACTCCGAAAGGATACGATGCCATATGGGTGATTGTTGACCGTTTGACGAAGAGTGCCCACTTCTTACCGATCCGCGAGACATATTCATCCGAGAGGTTGGCTGACCTGTTCATCAAGGAGATTGTAGCTCGTCATGGTGTGCCGGTGTCCATCGTGTCTGTCGTGACACCCGGTTTACCTCTAAATTTTGAAGAAATTCCACGATGCCATGGGGACGAGGTTACACATTAGCACGGCCTATCATCCCCAAACTGATGGTCAATCAGAAAGGACCATTCAGACATTGGAAGACATGCTTCGGGCATGTGTAATTGATTTTGGGGGAAGTTGGGATGACCACTTACCGTTAGCTGAATTCTCGTACAATAACAGTTATCATGCCAGCAATGGCATGCCGCCATACGAGATGCTATACGGTAGAAGATGTAGGACGCCCGTATGTTGGGGAGACATTGGGCAGAAAGAATTGGGAGGTGTCGAGGTAATCGAGGGTACGACCGAGAAGCTCGAAAAGATTAAAGCCTTCATGAAGGCAGCCAAAGATAGACAGAAGTCGTATGCCGATAAACGACGCAAACCGATCGAGTTCCAGGTGGGTGACCGGGTTATGTTGAAGGTCTTACCTTGGAAGGGCATCATACGATTCCGGAAACAAGGTAAGCTAAGCCCGAGAAATATAGGCCCTTTCCGAATCATTGCTCGAGTTGGGGAGGTGGCCTATAGATTGGAGTTACCAGAAGAGTTAAG
Source organism: Flaveria ramosissima (assembly GCA_025215565.1). Classification (NCBI taxonomy): domain Eukaryota; kingdom Viridiplantae; phylum Streptophyta; class Magnoliopsida; order Asterales; family Asteraceae; genus Flaveria; species Flaveria ramosissima. Next base: position 43,739,778 of record CM046040.1, read on the forward strand.
TGGAATTCACCCGACATTCTATGTATCCCATCTGAGAAAGTGCTTAGCCGATGAAGACATGATTGTTCCACTAGAGAACATCGAGGTAGACGAAAGGCTCAATTATGTGGAGCAGCCAGTGGCAATCATCGATAGAAAAGAGAAGAGGCTGAGAAATAAAGTGGTTCCTCTTGTGCGTGTACAGTGGAAGCACAGGAAGGGATAATCTACGTGGGAGACTGAGGAGGAGATGAGGCAGCATTATCCTCGTATGTTTGAGGAATAACAGGTTTCGGGGACGAAACCTATATAAGGGGGGTGGACTTGTAACACCCGGTTATTTTTAAAAGACAAGATATAAAGAATAAAAGAAAGAAAGGCAATAAAGTCCAAGTAGAGAGACTAAAAGTGTCCAAAAGGACAAAATCTTTGAAAAAGTGGGTGTACAGGTGGCATGGCCGCCCATCACCTTTTCTAAACTCAAAACTTCGGATCTTTTAGAAAGAGAAAGGAGGAGAGCAGAAACACTCTCGGTTTTGAAGAAGAAGAAGAAGAAGTCGAATTCAAGGTAAGAATTCGTGGTTTTTACATGTTTATGACGGGTTTTGCCCCGGTTATGTGTTTATGTGCTTATGGGTTGTGTTTGTGCTCGGGTGTGTGTGTTTTTGGATATTGTTTTTAGGTGTTTTGAACTCTTTGCAAGCGGGTAAAAAGGAAGAACACCCAAGTTGCACCAGGTGATTTTTACACCCCGGTTTTACTTGTTTTTAAACTCTCTTGGGGCTGAAAATGTATTAAAAATGTTTTTACAAAGTTTATGTATGTCTACCCGTATGTATTATGCAAATTAAATGTTGATTCTTGAATGCTTATAGGTTGTTCATGTTAGAATAGCCATGTTAAGCTTAGAACAAATGGATTTGATGACTTTGGGTTGAAAACATATTAGGAACATGATATGCAGAAGGTTCATATGCCTAAAATGCCATAGAATAATTTAAGTGTAATCCATTCGCCCAAACAGTAGCCCATGCGCCTAAGATTAACTTAGAAATGTTTTAAGTATAGCCCATGTGCCCGAATAGCCCATGCGCCCGAATGGCCCATACGTTCGAATGGCCCATGCGCCTGAGTGGCCCATACGCCTGAGTATTTCATACGCCTAAGTGTCCATGCGACTGAAAGGGGTCATACGCCCCTATCGTACCCATGCGTCCGAATGGCCATGAGACTAAGTGGCCCATGCGCCTGAGTATTTCATACGCCTAAGTGTTCCATGCGCCCAATACCCATACGCCTGAACAGGGTCCATGCGCCTAAATGGTGCCATGCGCCTAAAGCCTTAGAATTTAATGCATAATGTTTAGGAGTCTGTGCCTTTAGGGTTTTGACCGAGGGTTGGCTAGGGTATATTAATGATGGGTTTCATGCATGATAATGATTGATTATGATTGTCTTATAATTGTTCCTTATTATTATTATTGCTATTATTATTATTACTTATAGAATTTGACTTTGCGTGGTATCTTTATTATCGTAACGTAAAGTATATTGTAATAATAAAGAGAAAGAGCAATAAAGAAAAGAAGAGGAACATTAATAAAATGTTAACAAGTCTTGCAAGCTTATAGGAGGTACATGACCGTGTTGTCGTTAGCTCAACTGTGCTGCGGGTTAGCTACCCTTTTATGCGCATAGGGCCAGTCTTGGAGATTGGCAGGATCCTTGTAGCGTACCCTGGGTGATTGGGTCGGCCTTGTATACAGTACACAGCACCCTTTCGAGGGATACAGTTCACCGTTTCGAGGGATATATTTTACACTTTCGAGGGATATAGATGGCCCATCACCCGTTTTCCATCTCGCATATAGTTGGGGTATTGCTCATTGGTCCATACAGACAGTGAAAGATAAAGAATAAAGAAAACAGAATAAACAAGGCATACAGTAAAGAGATCGAACAGTAATTGTTCATATAGTTAATGCGTACTCGCATCTACAGCAAAGAATTGTATTTTTAAAGGAAAAGAGTATTTTCATATACAACATACAGAAAGAATTTTATTACTTATAAAACTAGAACTCACTCAGCAATGCTGACTTTTATACATTTTCATTTGGCAGGTAATTATTGCTGAGGATGATACGAGGGTGAAGCTACTCGGCAGGGAAAGACTGACATCCAGTCATAACTAATATTTCTGTTGTTTTGTAATGCAATTAAATAGTTCTTTTGTATTCGACCAAACAATAGTGTATTGCTTAACTACAGGGTTTAATGAAATGAAATGAATGGTTTTTGTTAAAATGATTCCACTGCTTAAGTTATTAAATTTATAATGTATTTAATATTGTGAATGACCAACTGTGAGGTCTCCGGGATCGGGGCCTTACAAAGGAAATATTAATTACTAACTTCATGCCATGGTATTCGAATGATTAAAATAATGTTCTTTACTACTATAATATTAGGAGTATAGATTACATTATAGTTAATAAAATTTTAAAGATAGAGTAAATTAATATACAAAATCTAATAAGACAAATTGCATTTTAATAATTTAAACTATTACTTATTGGTGTATAATAATACGTACTATTAATTTGGCCGATAAAAATTCCAACTTTTATTTTTGTTAATAGCAACAGACTCATTAACATAACTATTATATATTTACGCTTGATTTGTGCTTGTTTTCATTCACCATAATGATTATGAATGAAATTAAAAAAATATATACAAGATAAATCGAGTATAAAATAAGTACAAATCGAGTGTGAATGTATAATAATTATACTACTAGGATTAGTAGTGGTAAACAAATAAAAGTTGAGATTATTACTGACTAAATTAATATTATGGATTGTTATCGTACAATGAGTAATAATTTATATTATTAAAATCCAATTTATCTAATTTAAATGAAATTAGATTAATTAATGTCCTCAACTAGTAAAGTAATATATATCTACATTGAAGAGAAGCACATCTGGTATTATACATTGATCATTTTCACATCAACCAATCTTTTATTGCAAGTATTTATGCATACTAAACTTTACCTATTGTCTTTTCAATAATTAAACTTCTTTCGGTAAAAAAAGACAGCGTATTTATTTTAATTTATAATAATAAAGAATTACGCACATATCACACCACTTTTTATAGGTACATCGTCTTGGTTCTTAGAAAATAACTAGAATTAAGCTGCTCGTATTACGACGGAAGGGTAAAACTGTGTCAAATAATATCAATGTCACACCACTGCTAACAACCATCAACACTGAAGTTGCGGTGTTAATACAAACAACTTAGACCAAAACCTATGTTGATACATGTATGTACCTAGATCAGGATATGAATGTAATAGATCTTGTTTGTCTGATTCTGATGTAATGTTTGGAATGTTAATGAAATGATATTGGTTGTTTGTGATTTATAATGTTTAATATTTCATTAATGAGTCGATGTTGAATTGGTTAATTAGGTTTGTGGTTGTTTGAATTGTTACACATAATGTTATATTAATTAATACATTCAAACTTAACAAAATGAAGTTCTCATGCGAATGGCCCATGCGAATGGACCATACGCATGAATAACTTCATACGAATGACTCAGTCGCACGACTGAACCAGGAGACTGGATCAGTCGTATGATTGTAACATAAGATTGGCTCAGTCGCACGACTGAACACTCAGTCGTGCGGATGAATCAACCGCATGGTTCAATCGCACGACTGAACCATACTGATGGTTCAGTTGCACGAATAAACAACACTAACCTATAAATACAACCCAATTCATGGAAAAACATAAGCATTCATTCTATTTCGACTCCAGACGTACCCTAGCCGTCCAGAAGCCTCCTAATTCGTACTCCAAGTTCATAGAACGCTGTAGATCGATTCCTAATCGATTCTTAACATTTGATTCAATACTTTATTGATTCTACGTGCGTTCTCACTGATTGGATCGCCAATCAAATAGGATTCTGCACTATTTGGTTTGGTTTACACGTTAATCATTTGGTATTTCGTTCAAATTCTAGGTCCTAACAAGTGGTATCAGAGCTTTGGCTCTTGATTACGTGTGATTCAATCAAGTTTGACACAAAGTTTGTGTTTTTACACCAAAAACGCAATCTATTTGTGTCAAAAGTTGTGTTGGGCGTCCCCTGCTCATCAAGTTTCGGTTTCTACGACCTTAGGCGATTAGAGTTGGCGAAATTTCGAATTTTTACGGCTAAAACACGTTTAACCTAGAAATTTTCGCAAAACAACAGCTTCAGTCTCACGATTGAGCCATTCGCACGACTGGACTTCATTCACATCGTCCAGACGCACGATTGGACCTAGTCGCATTTCCATTCGTACGACTGAACCATCCGTTCGCAGTGTTCATACGCATCATCTTCATTCGCACGACTGAACCAATCGCTTAGTTCAGCCGCACGATTGAACCAGTCGCATAGTTCATTCGCACGGATAGCCCATTCGCATCACCCAGTCGCACCAGTTGACAGTTTGTTTAGTACACTTAATGTTAATCGAGATGGAAGATCAGATGTCAGCGTTTACTGCCAGGAAGGACTCAAGGATCCAGAACCTACTGTTACTTGAGAGTGAGGTGGGTAATCATAATAAACCACCAAAGCTCTTAACGTTAGATGAGTTTCCCCACTGGAAACAACGTTTTGAGATCTACCTCAATAGAGTGGATCCAAATTTGTGGGAAGCTATCGAGATAGGTTACATTATGCCGGTGGGAGCCGATGGGGTGAAGCTTACTTTGGGAGGGATGACTGACGCTCAGAAAGTTAAGTATAATGCAGAGAAGAGAGTCTATGCATTGATCACACAGTCTATTCCTAAAGATATTTTTCACCAGTACTCGGAGAATAAGCAGGCCAAGAAATTATGGGATGAGCTGGAAAAGAGATATGACGGGAATGCTTCGCTGAAGGCAATTAAAGCTAAGGAGCTGAAAAAGGAATTTGATAACTTCTCATCGATGGGAAACGAGAGTTTGGACGATGTTATTGATAGATTCTACCATCTGATGAGTGAACTGCATACACATGGTGTTGCTACTACGAAGAAAAAGTGTCAAATTTTGCAGACGGATTGCCGGAAAAGTGGGCTTCATTTGTGTCAAACCTGAGACAGAATGAGATGTTGGCAAAGTTGGATATCAATGACTTCATTCTAAAGCTGCGAGAAGAAGCACTTAGGATGAAGTACAGAGGTCAGAAGTCTTCGTACACTCAGAATCCAGCTTTGTACAACGCCACTCCTCAAGCTAAGACATCTGGAGCACCTCTTCAGACTGCATTTGTGTCTAGCTCATCTGGTCCTTCACAAGCTTCTCTTCAGGATCAGAAACGTCAGGGTCTTCTTGTACCCATTATATTGGATCTGAAGTAAATGCTACTAGACTGAAGACCAAGAACCTCGGTAACGTGACTGTGGAAGTAGCACGAGAGCACATGGATCTCTTGGCAGCAGTGGTTCATTCCTATGATGGACTTGTTGCTGGGAAGATTGGAAACTGCCATCTGGCAGATGAGGACTACGAGCAGGTGGATGAAATGGAGCTGGAGAGGATGGACATTATGTGGGCCTTAGCAAGTGCTGTCCGGAGGGCGAAGAAGTTTGTGAAAAAGACCGGACAGAACTTGGTTGCTACTAAGGATACCACATTTGGCTTTGACAAGAGTAAAGTGACTTGTTTTAACTGTGGAGAGAATGGGCACTTCAAAAGAGAATGTGTGAAGCCAAAGAAGACTGGGAATGGGAACCCATTCTCGTCCTTCACTCGTCAAGACAAGCAAGCTAGCAGTTCTACTTCATCAAGCAAGGATCCAAAAGCCTTGACTGCTCATGATGATGAAGGACAGGACTGGAGCTTTCGGTTTGTTTCTCCAGGGGAATCCAATATTGCAAGTGTAGAAGACTTAGATGACGATTCCGCGAGTGAAGGAGATATTGCAGTTGAGATAGCGATGTCAAATAGTGAAGAAACAACTGCTACTGAGGTCAGCTACAAGCATGAAGAAGGGACTTCCACAACAAAGACAGAATCACCAGAACCAGAGACATCTGATGCTGCGTTGATGGCTAATTCTTCTGAACCTCCTCAGGTAAGTACCACTGACCAACTATTTAAAAATCATGCTTGTTCTGATTGTAATACATTTAGAGATAGCATAGATGAGAAATTTGCTAGGTTATTAGATCATAATGATAACTTAGTAAAGGATTTGCAACTGTGCACTGAGGCTAATAGAGTTTTAAAACAAAATGAGCATAGTTACAAAGAAAAGATAAACCTTTTGACTAAACAGCTTAGGAAAACTGAAGTAGTTGCATTTAACCAAGCTAATGACATTAGGTACTATCTTAACTCCCTAGAAGACACTAAGAAGCAAAAGGCAGTTTTAGAAGTTGAAGTAAATTCTTTAAAACAAAAATTGCACAGTTGGACAAGTTTATCACACATTGTCCAACACTTAGTGAGAGAACGTAACAACGGGGAGGGTTTGGGTTATAAAGTGGTTCCACCACCACCTGAGACCTTGATGAACACTAAGAGTAGACCAATAAATAATAATCCCATCAAGAATCATGTGGTCTCTACTCCTCTTGTTAGTGATCCAGATTCCTCATGTTCATCAATTGAATCTGGAACAAAACAAAAGGAGGCCACTTCAAAGGCAAAGGGTAAAATGCCTTGTGTTAATCTGGAAAAAGAATTTGAAAAGGTTAATATAAAGTCAGGGTCAAACAAAGTCAAATCAGAACCTAAAAAGACTGTTAATGTTAATCTTTCACAAGTTTCATGTCAAAAACCAGTTAACCAAAAAGAAAAAGATGCTAAAAATGTTAAAACAATTAATTTTGTTAAACAAGAGAAAACATCAAAAGAAACAGAGTCAAAACCTAAATTAAGTGATGTTACTAGGGTGTCACACACATCTCCACAAAGAAAGTTTAATCATAAAGTTGATAGCAGGTCATGCTACAACTGTGGAGAGTGTGGACACATTGCTTCCTATTGTTCTTACTATCAGACACCTAGGAAGAAGATTGAACTTCAGGATTCAAAGCCTAGGTCTTCTAAGAGGAGTTCTTTAACTCCACCTAGAAAAACGAGTGAACCTAAAGTTCAACCCATTAGCCAGTCGACTGTTTATCATAAACAGGCCTTGCACAAATCTGGCTTATGGAAAGAAAAGTCATCCTCTATGTCTGATAATGATGACAAGAAGGAACCTGAGCTACCCTCACCCTCTAAGGGTCAATGGGTTGAATTCATGATGTGTGATGCCTCTGGGAAACCCAAGCCAGTAAAGGCTTGGGTTCCTAACCTAAACTAATGGGTTACATTGTATGTGCAGGGTGTTTGCTACAGTGCTGAAACCAACACGTGGATTGTAGACAGCGGAGCATCCAGGCACATGACAGGAAACATGGCTCTTTTATCAAACGTCAAGAAAATAAAAGGAGGGCATGTTTCATTTGCTGGAAACAAAGGAGGCTATATCACAGCTCAGGGAGAAGTTGGAAATCAGAAAGTTAAGTTTGATAAGGTGAACTACGTTCAACAACTTCAAAACAACCTACTTTTTGTTTCCCAAATCTGTGATAAAGGTTTTAAAGTCATATTCGACAACAAGAAGTGTTACGTCCTAAAGAAAGACTACGTGATTCCAGAGGACCAAGTTCTGATGACAGCTTCAAGATATAAAGACCTTTATGTTTTGGATCTCTCAACAGCTTCTACAACGGATCATGAAGTTCAGTGCTTTCTATCAAAAGCTACTGAGAAGGACTCCATCTCCTGGCATAGGAGAATGGGACACATTAATCAACGAAAGATGAATCACTTGATTCAGAAGGATCTTGTGAGAGGAGTCAACATCAAGAATTTCCAACTTCCGGATTTTTGTGTCGCTTGCAAGAAAGGCAAACAGACGAAGAAGTCTCATAAGGAAAAGAAAGTTCATTGAATAGAACTTCCTCTTGAACTCCTTCACATGGATCTGTTTGGTCCAGTCCGTACAAAGAGCATTGCAGGCGATTTGTACTGTTTTGTGGTTACTGATGACTACTCAAGATTCTCTTGCGTAATGTTTCTGAAGTCCAAATCAGAAACATTTGAGTCATTCAAGGAGTTAGTAACCACACTGGAATCTCTCTACAAGCTGAAGGTTAGACAAGTACGCTCAGACAACGGGACTTAATTCAAGAATCAGTGGATGGAGGCTTACTGGAAGGAAAAGGGAATTATGCATCAATTCACTTCTGCATACACGCCTCAGATGAATGGTGTTGCTGAGAGAAAGAACAGAAGATTGATAGAGATAGCACGGACAATGCTGCCAGACTCGAAACTACCTGTCCAATTCTGGAATGAGGCAGTGGCAAATGCATGTTATACATTGAATCGAGTTTTGATAGTCAAGGCCACGGAAAGACATGTTACGAGCTACTACAACGACGGAAACCGAATCTGGAGTATCTCGAACCATTTGGCGCGCCGTGCACACTTCTGAAAAAGACTCAAGAAGGTAAATTCAGCGATAAGGCTGATGAAGGAATCTTCCTAGGATACAACATACCGAACAAGAGAGTTTACAACAACTTAACGGGTCTAGTAGAAGTGTGGTGTAATGTTGATGTTCAGAGATATACCACACCACCTACTGGCAAAGGACCCGCCTACTTTTTCGACTATGATGGATTCTTTAAGTCCTTCAACATCCCTATCTCTCCTTCGGATGACGAGTTAGCTACTCGAATGATGTATGATATCTTGAACACACCATCTCTTGATTCAACATCATCGAGCTCACAGGGAGAATCATCTACTCAGTCAGGGGGAGTAGTCGACGACAGTGACTCCTCCTCAGAAGATGAAGCTGAAGAAGATGACCAGAACAGTCAGGAGGAACAGGTTCCAGTTCTTGAAAGTCCACAAGCATCTAACAGTGATGCTCCTTCGACTTCGGAACCTCAAACTCCATCTACCTCAGATGCAGAACCAAATGTTCATAATCTTGGCTCTGAGGTAGTTGTTCCTACTACTCCAGGATCACGTCTAAACGTCTATCATCCCTTAGACAATGTCATTGGGGATGTCAGATCAGGAGTACAAACCCGAAATTAGCTATAATCAATTGATTATGCCTCTGTTATGGAAAAGGGATACATTCATGATGGTGCTTATCGGTGTTTTGTCTCGCAGTTTGAGCCAAAATACGTCAGTGATGCACTAAACGATGAGGCGTGGGTGAGTGCCATGCAAGAAGAACTTCTTCAGTTCAAGAAGTTAGGTGTATGGACTCTGGTAGATAGACCTAAAGGTACTAAGGTCATTGGCACCCGTGGCAAGGATGGAAGCCATTCGTATCTTCCTTGCCTATGCATCGTATATGAAGATTAAAGTCTATCAATTAGATGTGAAGAGTGCATTCCTTCATTGGGAAATAAGAGAGACAGTCTATGTCAGTCAACCCGAGGGATTTGAAGATCCTTATCATCGGGACAGAGTTTACAAACTCGACAAGGCCTTATACGGGCTTCATCAAGCTCCAAGGGCCTGGTATGAGAAACTCCCGACTCATCTTGTGAAACACGGCTTTCGCAAGGGAGTCATTGACTGCACGCTGTTCATCAAAGAAAAAGATGGAGACCTACTGCTAGTACAGATCTATGTCGATGACATAATCTTCTGTTCAAAGAACGAAGAATTATGCAAAGAGTTTGAAGCAGTTATGAAGAAAGAGTTTGAGATGAGTGCTATGGGGGAGATGAAATTCTTTCTCGGGTTACAGGTGGATCAGACACCAAATGGGATATTTCTACATCAGACCAAGTATGTGGGAGACATTCTCAGTCGTTTTGACATGGAGAATGCTTCTGCTGCTGGGACTCCACTTGCTACAAATCATGATATAGCACCTGACGAAAATGGAGATCTGGTAGATGCCACAATGTACCGAGGAATGATTGGATCCCTCATGTACCTCACTGCCTCAAGACCTGATATCATGTATGCTACATGTTTATGTTCTATATATCAGGCTAAGCCTAAGGTTAACCATCTGATCGGGGTCAAGAGGATATTTCGTTATCTGAAGGGTACACCCACACTTGGGTTGTGGTATCCTCATGATGATGACTTTGAGCTCACGGGGTATAGTGACTCGGATTACGGGGGCTGCAAGATGAACTACAAGTCAACATCAGCAGGGTGTCAATTCTTTGGGAGGAGATTAGTTACCTGGCAGTGTAAGAAGCAGACCTCGGTTGCATTGTCAACCTGTGAAGCTGAATACGTTGCTGCTGCAAGTTGCTGTTCACAAATCATCTGGATTCAACAGCAAATGCGGGATTACGGTTTAAAGTTCTCTTCTACTCCTATTTTTTGTTGATAACTCTGCTGCAATTGCAGTAACTAAAAATCCGGTCCAACATCCAAAGACCAAACACATCGGTATTAAATACCATTTTATAAGAGACTGTTTTGAAAAGAACTTAATCGATGTGGTAAAAATTAATACTGATTTTCAACGCGCTGACCTCTATACAAAAGCTTTTGACAAACCACGTTTTCTATATTTGCTAGAGGTCAACGGCGTTAAAAAGAAAAGTGATGTTATTCCTGATGATGATCATGTGTAGTCCGATGCAATTTAGTTAATTTTTCTTTTTTATTTTATTTTCATTATTTATTTTATTCTGTTTAAATTAAACTCATGTTATTTAGCTGTCTATTAAAATCCTAAAATAATTAAATCCATTATGATTTTAGAATTTTAGGGGGAGAATAGGTCAGCATGTAACATTAAAATTTAAAAAAAAACAAGGGAGAAGGAGTGGATAGCTGATATAAGGTAGATCGTATCTGTGATACCGATTCAAACCCTTTGGAAAATGATAGTACACAGGAACAAATCAAGAGGACTTTAAAATTAAGTTTAGAAAAGATGCAAAAGTCAAAGTATAAGTCTGTGTAGTCTAAGCAATATAAAAGGAAAGATGATAGAAAAACTGGTAACTACTAAGGTAACACAACGAAAGTAAACCTAGAGGTTGCTAGACCACAAATGATATGTCGGTAGATTCAACACAACAGATGATTAGACCTGACTGGTGATCTCAAGATCAAACTAAGTTGTTCAACTGACTGTGGGCTCCCATCTTGTCACTGGTTAACACAATCAACAATATTCCAATAAGAGGTAATGAGCATGTAAACGCCACGAATGTGTGCGGATGACCATAAATAGAACTAAGCACGAAAAAAATATGAAAAACAAATGCTATCAAGCTAATGACTTATGTTGTTGGTGCATTATGTGCAAAAGAAATTTAGCTGCTCTAACAAGAAGATAGGTTATGTGCCTCTCTGCTGTGCGATGGCACTGACCTGAGGATAAGCATAACCTAGATATTCTAGAATTCATTGTTGTTTGCCGCCTCTCTGCTGTGCGATGGCACTGACCTGAGGATTGGCTTCTCTTTGAAAGCTCTAAGAATAGTCTCTTCTTGTAAAAATACCCGTAGACCGCTCAAAAGCTCCTGAGGAATGTTGATTACCATATAAGTGTGGGATCCACAAAGTTTAGTTGAAATAATTAAACCTAAAACTATCACCAGTCTGTGTCAAAAGTCTGTGTATGGATTTAAGAGGACAAATATACTAACAATCATTGTGGCTGCAATTCTTGAAAGTTCAAATCAATGTGGGAATCTAATAGTACAAGTATGATTTCCTAAACTTGCTAACGACACTAGATGAAAACCAAGAATTAAGCATCAAAAGGTTTTGATAACAAGTCCCAAATGATTTGGCTGGCCTGTATGATTCCAAAATTGAATTGTTCCAGGTGTGGTCAAACTAAATAGAAGCTGCCTATTCCGGAACCGAATCCAGTAGATTTTATCTTAGGATTGATCCCTCACAAAAAGTCAAAAACAAGTTTGATTTTTGTACTTTAGTTTAACTTTCTAGTTAGTTAGTCATTTTAGTTTGTTTGTTCGTCGGACTATATCATGAAAATCTGTATGGGATTAACTCACCTAAAAGGGTCATGTCTGAGATGACCACATGTGTTTTCAAAGTGTTTAAAATGGCCACGTCTGAGGTGACAAAGTGTTTAAAAGGGTCACGTCTGAGGTGACAAAGTGTTTAAAAGGATCACGTCTGAGGTGATCAAAAGTTTTCAAGTTAAAATGATCATGTCTGAGATGATCAAATGCTCAAAATGTTAATTTCAATAGTTAAAAAGGGTTTAAATGTTAAATGTTCAAAATGGCAGAAAATTTCACAAGTATGACCCATTCGCACAAATGGACCATTCGTATGGACTTATCATACGAATGGGAGCCATTCGTACGAATGGACCATGAGTATGGACCATCCAACTGAATGGCCCATACGATTGGCCCAGTCGGATGCTTAAGAGCGAACGAATGAGTCAGTCGCACGACTGAGATCCAGTCGGACGACTGAAGAAGGGCGACTGAACCAATCGCACGACTGAGGCCCACTCGCACGACTGAAAGGTGCGTATGAGCCCAGTCTCACGATAGAATTTAGGGTTAGTATAAATAGAGGGAGAGTCAGTCGTAGAGACTCACTAGTCTCAAATTAACCCTAAATCGCACGAACTAAAGTCACTCTGCCCAAATTTCATTTGATCTCTATAAACCCCTGTTTCTTACATACTGACCATCGACATCGATTCTACAGGTAACTTGCGGTGAAGAGACACTACAACAACATTCAATTTGACATTGAATCTGGAAAATTAGACCCGTGAAACAACCGAGACTTAAGTGACAAAATAACCTATCTAAACGACTCAAACAAATGAAATTAAAGATGTTAGGAGTTATAAGAATGGATTGCGAGTCTAATGAACCAGAACACGAAGTCTAAAACTCAAAATTGGTGAAAAATTGAATTTGAATTGAAAAGTCAGTACATCATGCGAATGGACAGGTTGATGAACTTCAGTCGCACGACTGACGGGTGCGAATAGCTTAACCGCACGACTGAACTGTGCGTATGAGCTCAGTCGCACGACTTGTGTAACCGCATGAGGTTACATACGCATGAGTCCAGTCGTACGATTGAACCATAAGCATGGTCCAATCGCATGAATGAGCCCAGTCGCATCCAATATGGGCCGAGGCCTATATATACCAGTTTCAATGTGTAGAGAGTTAAGGATTGAGAGGGAGTCTGCCCGGAGCCTAGGGCTGCCGGATGAGAGGGGAGATCATGATCGATCTCCCCTTGCCAAGAGTCTTGATTCTTATGTTGTAACGAGCTTGTAATCGTTAGGTTTTATCAATGAAACCAATTTTTGATAGTTCGTGTTATTGATTTGACTTTTGGTTTTGGTTGTTTATCCTTCCGTCAAGAACATGCTCGGATGTCTACCGATCCAGTGACTTCACAATCAAATGCTCTGATACCACTTGTTAGGACCTGGTATTTGAACGAAATACCGAATGATTAACGTGTAAACCAAACCAAATAGTGTGGAATCCTATTTGATTGGCGATCCAATCAGTGAGAACGCACGTAGAATCAATAAAGTATTGAATCAAACGTTAAGAATCGATTAGGAATCGATCTACAGCGTTCTATGAACTTGGAGTACGAACTAGGAGGCTTCTGGACGGCTAGGGTACGTCTGGAGTCGAAATAGAATGAATGCTTACGTTTTTCCACGAATTGGGTTGTATTTATAGGTTAGTGTTGTTCATTCGTGCGACCAAACCATTAGTATGGTTCAGTCGTGCGATTGAACCATGCGGTTGATTCATCCGCACGACTGAGTGTTCAGTCGTGCGACTGAGCCAATCTTATGTTACAATCATACGACTGATCCAGTCTCCTGGTTCAGTCGTGCGACTGAGTCATTCGTATGAAGTTATTCATGCGTATGGTCCATTCGCATGGGCCATTCGCATGAGAACTTCATTTTTTTAAGTTTTAATGTATTAATTCATATAACATTATGTGTAACAATTCAAACAACCACAAACCTAATTAACCAATTCAACATCGACTCATTAATGAAATATTAAACATTATAAATCACAAACAACCAATATCATTTCATTAACATTCCAAACATTACATCAGAATCAGACAAACAAGATCTATTACATTCATATCCTGATCTAGGAACATACATGTATCAACAAACTCCTCCTTGGACCTAGATCTCTCTAATGTCTTGTTTTCTGCATCACCTCCTCATACTTTTTGTACTTATCCTCTTTTGTGACTCCTGCGTGAATCTCAAACGCAAAACAGAGTCTTATGACATTCTGGAACTGGAGGGCTTGTACTATATCCTGTGTATCATAGAACAGTGGCCACTTGTATAGAGTGTAGACATCATTAGATGACAAGTTGGTAAGCCATATTGGCTCAAATACCCTGATAGTATCCATTTGGCCCTCTTTGTTTAGGACTATGACCGCTTCTCCTGTCCTCCAATCATAGTACCACCACTTAAAGTGTGGAGTGAAGTCCTGTGGCATTTCCCTGAGCGGGATTCTTGACATCGGTAGCAGAGGACTCCACTTCAACACTATCTTTGGCTTTCCAGTAATGGCATCAACTTCAGACCTTCTGATGTACCTTGTAGGCTGTTGGGGTCTGAAGTTAACCCACCTGGTGTGGTACTCCTTCCTTAGGGCAGCCTCAAACCAGCCTGACATCTTTCTCGGGTCAGCATACAACAGCTTCAGTTTGGCCAGCTGGTTGAGCTCAAAACCTGGTAGAGTCTTTAGATCATGTGGAAATCTAAAGTACTCTATGCCCTTCTCCCTCTTAACTGCATAGACGTTTAGGTCCTCAAAATATGCCCACGCTATAATCCTGCCCGACACCTTATGATGTTTCTTTACTCTGTAGAGTTTGGTGTAGGCGTCCTGTTTAGGTGCAGCGCGTTGGGCTCGAACTTCTTCAAAACAAGCAGCCCATTCAGCCTTTCGAATGTCAACATCATCGTTTGAGGCTTGGGCCGTTCCCTCTGTCTTCTCTGACTCCTGCTCCATCTTATCTAGCACCTCAAATGTATCGCTGACAAGGGATTCACCCAGATTGGGGACCATATTTCCCTCATTGTCGGCATACCGAGGGTAGTGCTCTGCAGTGACATCTTCTATCTCTATTTCATCAACATCGTTTAGCTCTTCGTCACTAGTAGAGTCACACGTTGGAGCATCCCTCACAATCTCATCGGGATTTAGCTTGAAGATCTCAACTAGTTGCTCATTTGATAGATCGTGAATTATTTCCCCTTCTTCAGGGGTATAACTCACCGACCTCCTGACGATCCCTTGCATATCAAGAATCATAGTTAACTGAGTCTTGGCCTGCTGAAGGGGAGCAACATCAAACTCATCCCTCTGATAGTTTGGATTTTTCTCTTGGATCACTGGATCATCGCTTGGTGGAGCAGAGGAGGAAGCTTGTTGGTCTTGTTTCTTCTTGGATCTCCTTTCCTGACCTTGAGCAGAGGCAGATGCAGCTGCATCCCTCCTTCTTCATCATCATCCTCATTCCTCTCCTCTGTCCTCTCTTCCTCAATCCCCTCATCATCCTCAGTCTCATCATCATCATCCTCATCATCATCCACATCATCATCATCACCATCATCTCCGTCTCCCTCTTTAATCTTTAGTGGCTCATCTTTAGATCCCTTAAGCTTTAGCATGATGGTCTTCTTAGCCTCCTCCAACTCCTCAATCCTCTTGGCAGATGTGACACTGTGCTCTTGGAGTTGGGCGATCTATGGCTCTGAGCAGCCATTTGTTGGGCCTGCTCCTCAATCAACCGAGCCTGCTCTGAGATCTGGTGTGACTGCGCAGCAGTAAGATCAGCCAGCTGACGGATCTGCGCCGTCTTCTCTTCATCTGCAGCTAACAAACGCATCACCATCCAGTTTAGCACGGAAAGCTGTTCCTCTACCCCAATTGGAGGTAGAGGTGATCCGTATATATGTGAGGGATGTGAAGAGGGTCCTGCTTGGTGGCTAGTGGTGGTGGTGGTGGCTGTGGTGAAGATGGGGTTGGGTCTGTGAGATAGTGGAGGTGATGTAGGAGTGAAAGATATGGTGGTGTTTGGCATATGTACAGTGGTGGGAGGTGTGGAGGTGGTAGTGGTAGCTGTGGTGGCTGTGGTGGTGGATGGTGTGGCTGTAGAGGTGGTAGTGGTGGTGGTAGATGTAGTGGCTGTGGTGGTGACAAAGGTGAGTCTTCTCTTCTTCTTCTTCTGGCCGTGGGGCTGAGCCATCCTTTTCTTCCTCGTTCCAGTCGAGGTGGATGCTCCCCCTAGAACACGGCTAGAAGGCTCAGGAGCATAGTTAGGATCTGTAGTTGTCTCTCCCGAATCCCTGGGGCGTTCACCAACCGCCCTGAGTCCATGCTCTGTGGGAACCACCTTGCTTCCCACAGTCCTCGTCAAAGGCTCCTCATCAGACTCGTCTTCCTCCTCACCAGGAATAAAGTCCTGATGGAAACCAGCAGACTCAGCTATGTCACCTGTGGGGGCAGATACTTGAGGTATAACATCTGTAGATGTGCCTCTTGGTGGAATAGGCATGTCATCTCCAGCATCTCCACTGTCATCATCAACTGAATCATGTGAGGGTAGAGCAATCTGCTCAACATCCGAATCACTATCGTCGTGGCGCCACTTCCTCCTGGCTGGCACCACGTAGTCCTCCCGGGCCAGATGCCCAAACAATCTCCTGACAGGGGGTTTCACCTGCTTCCCCCTGTATACCTTCATCCTTCCCAAAGTAGTATCGTCCATCACCTCAAGAACAACAGCATCATCCTTCTCCTTTGGCAGGGAGGGGAGCTTCTGGTCGATAATCAGCTGCATAAACCTGGGGTACATACAGAAGCCCTTCTTCCCTTTCCCCTCGATGTTCTCCACCAGGTAGGTGAAGATCATCTTGGAGAAGCTGAACGGGTGGTTCAGCACCAACGCAACATACGCGTTCTGGATCTGGTCGGATAGCTCATCAAAACCTCCCTTCCTGGAAGCTATACACTTTAGCAGCACGTGCGCAAGATACTTAAACTGGGGACAGAGGTTGCTCTTGTTGAGCACCCCAGCATTTATGTCCCCAGAGTACTTGGCTCTAAGAAAGCATCCTCTGACAGTGAGGGGGTGTAATCTAGTCGGACAATCAGCGTCGTCCCCCAACTGTAACACTATCCTTAGGTCCTCCTCTGTAATAGCTATAGCCTCTCCAAAAATGGTACTTCTGATGTAGTGAGGCTCAGAGGATCTATCAACTGTAGCACCTTCCCAGAAGGCCTGCTGAATGGACCGATAAGGAGTGCAGGGAGCAGATATGGCGTGTGCAATCCTCGACCTCTATAGAAAGGTGATAATGCCCGAGAAATCAGCAGCATTCCTGGATGTCAGATCCAGATGAGCACATATATTGTGCTTCGTACTCATAGTCCATCGACTCGCCATCTGTTACACAAACAAAGTAAACATTAGTACTCATGGGCTAAGAATGTCATGAAACACTTGGACTTGAAGAAAAATCTTTCTGTCATGCGAATGAGGTTGTGCGACTGAGATCAGTCGTGCGACTGAACAGTGCGACTGGGATTCAGTCGTGCGAATGATCCCATGCGTACGACTGAGTGTGCGACTGGACTCATGCGTATGTAACCTCATGCGGTTACACTAGTCGTGCGACTGAACTCATATGCATGGTTCAGTCGTGCGGTTAAGCAGTTCGCACCCTTCAGTCGTGCGACTGAAGTTCATCAACCTGTCCATTCGCATGATGTACTGACTGTTCAATTCAAGTTCAATTTTTCACCAATTTTGAGTTTTAGACTTCGTGTCCTGGTTCATTAGACTCGTAATCCATTCTTATAACACCTTACATCTTTAATTTCATTTGTTTGAGTCGTTTAGTTAGGTTATTTTGTCACTTAAGTCTCGGTTGTTTCACGGGTCTAATTTTCCAGATTCAGTGTCAAATTGAATGTCGTTGTAGTGTCTCTTCACCGCAAGTTACCTGTAGAATCGATGTCGATGGTCGGTATGTAAGAAACAGGGGTTTATAGAGATCAAATGAAATTTGGGCAGAGTGGCTTTAGTTCGTGCGATTTAGGGTTAATTTGAGAGTGGTGAGTCTCTGCGACCGACTCTCCCTCACTTTATACTAACCCTAAATTCAATCGTGCAACTGAACTCATACGCACCTTTCAGTCGTGCGATTGGTTCAGTCGCCCTTCTTCAGTCGTCCGACTGGATCTCAGTCGTGCGACTTACTCATTCGTTCGCTCTTAAGCATCCGACTGGGCCAATCGTATGGGCCATTCGTTTGGATGGTCCATACTCATGGTCCATTCGTACGAATGGCTCCCATTCGTATGATAAGTCCATACGAATGGTCCATTCATGCGAATGGGTCATACTTGTGAAATTTTCTGCCATTTTGAACATTTAACATTTAAACCCTTTTTAACTGTTGAAATTAACATTATGAGCATTTGATCATCTCAGACATGATCATTTTAACTTGAAAACTTTTGATCACCTCAGACGTGATCCTTTTAAACACTTTGTCACCTCAGACGTGACCCTTTTAAACACTTTGTCACCTCAGACGTGACCCTTTTAAACACTTTGAAAACACATGTGGTCATCTCAGACATGACCCTTTTAGGTGAGTTAATCCCATACTGATTTTCATGATATAGTCCGATGAACAAACAAACTAAAATGACTAACTAACTAGAAAGTTAAACTAAAGTACAAAAATCAAACTTGTTTTTGACTTTTTGTGAGGGATCAATCCTAAGATAAAATCTACTGGATTCGGTTCCGGAATAGGCAGCTTCTATTTAGTTTGACCACACCTGGACCAATTCAATTTTGGAATCATACAGGCCAGTCAAATCATTTGGGACTTGTTATCAAAACCTTTTGATGCTTAATTCTTGGTTTTCATCTAGTGTTGTTAGCAAGTTTAGGAAATCATACTGGTACTATTAGATTCCCACATTGATTTGAACTTTCAAGAATTGCAGCCACAATGATTGTTAGTATATTTGTCCTCTTAAATCCATACACAGACTTTTGACACAGACTGGTGATAGTTTTAGGTTTAATTATTTCAACTAAACTTTGTGGATCCCACACTTATATGGTAATCAACATTCCTCAGGAGCTTTTGAGCGGTCTACGGGTATTTTTATAAGAAGAGACTATTCTTAGAGCTTTCAAAGAGAAGCCAATCCTCAGGTCAGTGCCATCGCACAGCAGAGAGGCGGCAAACAACAATGAATTCTAGAATATCTAGGTTATGCTTATCCTCAGGTCAGTGCCATCGCACAGCAAAGAGGCACATAATCTATCTTCTTGTTAGAGCAGCTAAATTTTCTTTTGCACAGAATGCACCAACAACATAAGTCATTAGCTTGATAGCATTTGTTTTTCATATTTTTTTCGTGCTTAGTTCTATTTATGGTTATCCGCACACATTCGTGGCGTTTACATGCTCATTACCTGTTATTGGAATATTATTGATTGTGTTAACCAGTGACAAGATGGGAGCCCACAGTCAGTTGAACAACTTAGTTTGATCTTGAGATCACCAGTCAGGTCTAATAATCTATTGTGTTGAATCTACCGACATATCATTTGTGGTCTAGCAACCTCTAGGTTTACTTTCGTTGTGTTACCTTAGTAGTTACCAGTTCTTCTATCATCTTTCCTTTTATATTGCTTAGACTACACAGACTTATACTTTGACTTTTGCATCTTTTCTAAATTAAGTTTTAAAGTCCCTCTTGATTTGTTTCTGTGTACTATCATTTTCCAAAGGGTTTGAATCGGTATCACAGATACGATCTACCTTATATCAGCTATCCACTCCTTCTCCCTCGTTTTTTTTTTTTTTTTTTTAATTTTAATGTTACAGGCTGACCTATTCTCCCTCTAAAATTATAAAATCATAATGGATTTAATTATTTTAGGATTTTAATAGACAGCTAAATAACATGAGTTTAATTTAAACAGAATAAAATAAATAAAGAAAATAAAATAAAAAAGAAAAATTAACTAAACTGCATCGGACTACACATGATCATCATCAGGAATAACATCATTTTTCTTTTTAACGCCGTTGACCTCTAACAAATATAGAAAACGTGGTTTGTCAAAAGCTTTTGTATAGAGGTCAGCGCGTTGAAAATCAATATTAATTTTTACCACATCGATTAAGTTCTTTTCAAAACAGTCTCTTATAAAATGGTATTTAATACCGATGTGTTTGGTCTTTGGATGTTGGACCGGATTTTTAGTTACTGCAATTGCAGCAGAGTTATCAACAAAAATAGGAGTAGAAGAGAACTTTAAACCGTAATCCCGCATTTGCTGTTGAATCTAGATGATTTGTGAACAGCAACTTGCAGCAACAACGTATTCAGCTTCACAGGTTGACAATGCAACCGAGGTCTGCTTCTTACACTGCCAGGTAACTAATCTCCTCCCAAAGAATTGACACCTTGCTGATGTTGACTTGTAGTTCATCTTGCAGCCCCCGTAATCCGAGTCACTATACATCGTGAGCTCAAAGTCATCATCATGAGGATACCACAACCCAAGTGTGGGTGTACCCTTCAGATAACGAAATATCCTCTTGACCCCGATCAGATGGTTAACCTTAGGCTTAGCCTGGTATCTAGAACATAAACATGTAGCATACATGATATCAGGTCTTGAGGAAGTGAGGTACATGAGGGATCCAATCATTCCTCGGTACATTGTGGCATCTACCAGATCTCCATTTTCGTCAGGTGCTATATCATGATTCGTAGCAAGTGGAGTCCCAGCAGCTGAAGCATTCTCCATGTCAAAACGACTGAGAATGTCTCCCACATACTTGGTCTGATGTAGAAATATCCTATTTGGTGTCTGATACACCTGTAACCCGAGAAAGAATTTCATCTCCCCCATAGCACTCATCTCAAACTCTTTCTTCATAACTGCTTCAAACTCTTTGCATAATTCTTCGTTCTTTGAACCGAAGATTATGTCATCGACATAGATCTGTACTAGCAGTAGGTCTCCATCTTTTTCTTTGATGAACAGCGTGCAGTCAATGACTCCCCTGCGAAAGCCGTGTTTCACAAGATGAGTCGAGAGTTTCTCATACCAGGCCCTTGGAGCTTGATGAAGCCCGTATAAGGCCTTGTCGAGTTTGTAAACTCTGTCTCAATGATAAGGATCTTCAAATCCCTCGGGTTGACTGACATAGACTGTCTCTCTTATTTCCCCATGAAGGAATGCACTCTTCACATCTGATTGATAGACTTTAATCTTCATATACGATGCATAGGCAAGGAAGATACGAATGGCTTCTGTAACACCCGGAAATTTATTATTTTGAAGCCGGCGAAGAAAGAAAAGAAATAAAGTCCAAAGTCGAGGGACCAAACTCGCCAACGAAGAAAAGTTAGGAAATGTGGTGGTATGTGTAGGGAGAGGGCAGCCCACTCTCCCCACACACACAAAATTCAGCTCACAAGGAAGAGGAAGAAAAGAGGAGAAAAATAGGAAAAATGGGTGTTTCGGGTGATTCGGGTGTCCAAATTCGTCGTGTAGCAAGCCAAATCGAAGCCCTTGATGTTGTGCTCGATTGTGTGAGTTCTAGGACCCCACTTTTACTTGTTTTCAACCGATTTTGGGGCTGGAAAATGTTCAAAACCAGTTTTTGTGTGTGTATGTGTTTGACCCATTTGGGTGTGATGTGTATGATGCGTTTAGAGTATGATTTCGGGCTTGTGTGTGCTTGTATGGTGTTATGGTATGCATTCCTAAGGTCCAAGGGGGTTAATTTAGGCTTAGAATGGGTTTGGATGAGCTTGGAGGCCGAAAATGGCAGATTGGGTTCGGGATGAACTCCATTCTGCATCAACTAGGGCTAGGCGACCGAATGAAGGCCATACGGCCGAATGAGTGGCGATTGAGGGTAATTCACACGATTGGGATTCATTCGCACGATTGAGGGTTCAATCGCACGACTAAGGTTTCAGTCGCACGACTGGGGTCCAGTCGCATGAGGATTGCACGACTGAGGGTTCAGTCGCATAGATGCTTAGTCGCATGAGTCCATTCGCATGAGGTCAGTCGCATAGGTGCCCATTCGCAGTAAATCCCATTCGCACAAGGTCCATACGCACGATTGAATGTTCATTCGCATAGATGACCATCCGCATGAGTTCAGTCGCATGATGTTCAGTCGCATGGAGGCCATGCGACTGAAGGGTGTCCATACGCCCGAATAGGGCTGTTGCACTCGAAGGAATGTGTAGTTTGACTTCTGGCCTTCGGGGAAAGGTGCAGATGTAAGTTTTGATGTAAAGTTCTTGTAAGAGCATGTAAGATGACTGTTATGGCCTTAGAGAGCATGTAGGGCATGAGGATGATGATGTTGCATGTTTATGCATATTATGAATGTATGATGTTTCCCTGTATGATGATGAATGTGTGTGATATGTTCCTTATTATGATGTATGCTTATCTTTCTTGTGGCTTTACATGTCATGCTAATGAATGAATGAATGAATGAAGTATTATGTAATGTAAGGCGAAAGATAATGAAAGAGGAACATGAAGTAAGAATGCATGCATTAATGAATGATGAATGAACGAAAGAAAGGCTTGCAAGCATATATATTGGGGTGAGCGACTTTGTGTTGCAAAAGACTCGGATGAGGTGCAATCATTTAGATTGCCTATGAGGTGAGCAACCTTGTCGTTGCAAAAGACTCGAGTAAAGTGCTATCGTGATGTTGCCTTGGGGTGAGCAACCTTGTTGTTGCAAAAGACTCGGATAGCTTGCTATCGTGATGGGCAATTGAGGTGAGCAACCCTAGGGGTGCAAAAGACTCGGATAGCGTGCAATCATTGAGATTGCCATTGAGGTGAGCGACTATGTTGTCGCAAAAGACTCGGAAGAAAGAATGAATGAAAAGAATGGAAGATAATGAATAAGATGAAAGATAATAATGATATTATCTGTGTATACGTATGTTGAATGATCGCATGATAAAGGAATGGTTTTCAATGAAAGTAAAGTATATTTATGTTATAAAACTAGAACTCACTCAGCAACGCTGACTTTTATTACGTTTTCCAGTTGGCAGGTAAATGTTTGCTGAGGATGGCACGGCAAGGCTACTCGGCTCTTTTGGGATGGCATCCAATTATAAAGCTTTTGTGATGTAATGCAAACATGTATTTTGTAACCGGATAATGATGTATTATTTGGCAAAAGTAATTATAATGAAACGTGATGTCATTTTTGAATGTTTCCGCTGCAATGTTTTCCTAATGCAAATGTAATTATATGTTTTATGTGCGATGAATGACCAACTGTAAGCGTCCCGGGAACGGGGCCTTACAAGTTGGTATCAGAGCCAAAGTTTAAGTGAAATGGGTAAATTTTCAAAATAAACCTTAACTTAAACTGAGAATGGGACGAAAGGGGAATGGGATGCAAAACTGAGTAGCTGCGTGCCATCAGGTATTTTCTTAAAGTTAACCGGATTTATGTGCGCATGGTATATGTTATGTGTTGTATGTAGATTTGAATACTGATGTAGTCAGGACAGGTAATACTTGGGGTATGAAGAGTAAAGTAAGTGGCTAATCACAACTGGCCACTGTAATTAGGGACTTACTATACTTGACATAAACTGAGTTGTTTCCTTGAATGACCGTGTTGGTGTTTGAATCTTTCAGTGTGATAGAGAATGGCTGGTGGTAGATCTTCTAGAGCTTCTAGGGGTGGAGGCCGTGGTGGCCCTGATGCCGAACCACGCCCTAAAAGAGGAAGGCCTAGAGCTGAGAAAGAGGTTCCTGCAGAACCTGAGACTCCTCATCCAGAAGCTGGGGATGAGAGTGCGAACTGAGGGCCTCGGTAAAGGAGGCTGTTGTTGAGGAGGTACATCCAGGTCATGCAGACAATCTTACCGTCTGTGGTGACCGAAGTCATCAAGGCTGTGAAGGAAGGGGAAAGGAAGGAGAGAAACCGGGCCTCGGGGGAGCAACCGGAGCCTGAAACGATTTTCTCCGATAATGAGGAGGAAGAGGAAGAGGAGCCTGTGCGAGAGGTGGCACGAGGCTGTAACTACGGGGTGTTTATGAGATGCAAGCCCCCTACTTTTGACGGTAATGGCAATGCTGCCGCTGCTCACCGATGGGTGAGAGAAATGGAGGCTGTTCTCGACATCAGCGAGTGCCGGGAAGATCAAAAAGTAAAGTTTGCCACCCATTCATTTGTGGACTCGGCACTATGCTGGTGGGACAACATTGTCCAAGCGGAGGGTAATCGGGCAATCGGGAGAATGAGGTGGCCCGAACTGAAGAAGATGGTGATCGAGGAGTTTTGTCCTCATCGGGAAATGGATAAGGTTGAAAGGGGTTTCTGCAACTGGAGGCGGGAACCATGACGCACCAACAATATACCACGAAGTTCAACGAGATGGCACGTCTGGTGCCGGATCAAGTGACGCCTCTGTCCCGAAAGATCAAGAGGTATATACAGGGTTTGCCGGCGGATATTCGCAGGCACATGATCGCCGCCCGGCCGAGCACGTTTAGGTCGGCGGTGGATTTAGCGGAAGATTGTACGATGAGAGGACGGTGGTGGTGACTGATGGTGGCAGGAAGAGCGGTGGTGATCGAAGCTGGCAAGGGAAGAGGTTTGGTCGGGGTAATGCCTCGATGGGTAATAAGAAGGCACGGGTGGATGATCGCCGTGTGGTTATGTCGGGTGCGGGATCGAGAAGGTGTGGTAAATGTGGACGGGAGCATAGTGAGGAGTGCAGGTTGGGGTCAAACTTGTGCTTCAAGTGTGGAAAGGCGGGGCACATGGCAAAGGACTGTCGTACGGTCCGGTGCTTTAACTGTGGTGAAGAGGGTCACATGCTCAAAGATTGTAAGAAGCCGAGGGCTGAGAGTTCAGGGGCAAAGAGGACGGGAGGTGATGGACCGAGGGCGAGCGCCAGGGCATTCACCATGACACAGGAGGAAGCTAGAACGGACCCTGATGTCGTGTCCGGTACGTTTCTGGTGAACCAAACTTTAGCTTCTGTGTTATTTGATTCTGGTGCGAGTAAGAGTTTTATTTCTGCTGCTTTCTGTGCTAAGCTGCCTGTTAGTAGTAGACGTGTTGATGCGCCCTTTGATGTAGAAACTGCCATAGGTAAGTCTACCAGGATTTCTGAGATGATAGAGAATTGTGATGTGGAACTCGAGGGTCATAAGTTTCCTGTTAGACCGTTCGTGATGACCTTAGGTGGTTTTGATTTGGTTCTTGGGATGGATTGGCTTAGCGGACTTCGAGGCGAACATTGTGTGTCGCAAGAAGATGATTCGGTTGTCGGCACCTGACGGTAGTTCAGTGACGGTGTATGGTGATCGGGTTACTACGATTCCGAAGGTGATCTCGATGGCGGTGGCGGGAAAGTGTATGAGGCGTGGATGTAGTGCCTACTTGGCCTATGTTAAGGATGTGGATACGCCAACACCACAACTAGCCGATGTACCGGTTGTGTGTGACTTTCCAGATGTGTTTCCAGAAGACTTATCAGGAGTGCCACCTGACAGAGAGATCGAGTTTCAGATTGATCTGATACCGGGTGCCCAACCTGTTGCCAAGGCACCGTATCGGTTGGCTCCGACCGAGATGAAAGAGTTGATGGAGCAGTTGCAAGAGTTGCTTGATAAGGGGTTCATTAGACCGAGTATCTCTCCTTGGGGTGCTCCGGTCCTGTTTTAAAGAAGAAGGACGGTAGTATGAGGATGTGCATCGACTACCGCGAGCTGAACAAGTTGACAGTGAAGAACCGATACCCCTTACCGAGGATAGATGATTTGTTCGATCAGCTTCAGGGTGCCAGTTGGTTTTCGAGAATAGATCTTCGATCTGGTTATCATCAGTTGAAGGTGAAGGAGCAAGATATCCCTAAAACAGCTTTCCGTACGCGCTATGGTCACTACGAGTTCCTCGTCATGTCTTTTGGTTTGACCAATGCGCCAGCTGCTTTTATGGATCTGATGAATCGAGTGTGTCGGCCGATGTTGGATAAATCAGTGATCGTGTTTATTGATGATATCCTGATTTACTCGAGGAGTGAGGCAGAGCATGCCGGTCACATTCGGGAGGTTCTGGAGACGTTGAGAAGGGAGAAGTTGTATGCTAAATTCTCCAAGTGCGCGTTCTGGTTGCGCGAGGTTCAGTTCTTGGGTCACGTGGTGAATCCTGACGGGATAATGGTGGACCCGGCGAAAGTGGAGGCGGTTATGCAATGGAAGTCACCAAAGACGCCATCCGAGATTCGTAGTTTCTTGGGTTTGGCGGGCTACTATAGAAGATTCATCCAAGACTTCTCCAAGATTGCTTCTCCACTGACTAAGTTGACCCGAAAAGATGTGAAGTTCGTATGGGGTCAAGCTCAAGAGAAGGCGTTTGAAGAACTGAAGGCGAGATTGACTCAAGCTCCTGTTCTGTCATTACCCGATGGAAGTGAAGATCTGGTGGTTTATTTCGATGCCTCTTACTCGGGGTTGGGGTGTGTGTTAATGCAGAGGGGAAAGGTTATAGCCTATGCATCCCGACAGTTGAAGGTTCATGAGGTCAATTATCCTACTCATGACTTGGAGCTGGCAGCCGTGGTCTTTGCATTAAAGATTTGGAGGCACTACCTCTACGGGACGAAGTGCACCATATTCACTGACCACAAGAGTCTGAAGTACTTCTTTGAGCAGAAGGATTTGAACATGAGGCAGAGGCGGTGGTTGGAACTTATAAAGGATTATGATTGTGAGATCCACTACCATCCGGGCAAGGCCAACGTGGTGGCTGATGCCCTTAGCCGGAAAGAGAGGCCCGAGCCGATTCGGGTGAAAGCCTATCAGTTGATCATGACCTCCGATGTGATGAAGCAGGTTAAAGAGTTTCAAGATGAGGCATTGAAAGAAGATCATCTTAACTCTAAAAGAATGAGAGGTCTGGTTGGGGAATTGGGTGAAAACACACTCGGTGTTAGAACCCGATTCGATCGTGTGTGGATTCCTCGTTTTGGGGATCTACGGGGGAAGATAATGGATGAAGCTCACAAGACTCGGTACTCCATTCATCCTGATACCACGAAGATGTACCATGATATGAAGAAAGATTATTGGTGGCCGGGTATGAAGCGCGATGTGGTGGAGTATGTGAGTAAGTGCCTTACTTGCTTACAGGTGAAGGCCGAGCACCAAAAGCCGTATGGGAAGATACAACCTTTGGATATACCGGAATGGAAGTGGGAGCACATCACCATGGATTTCATTACAAAGCTGTCGCGTACCCCGAAAGGGTATGATGCCATATGGGTGATAGTTGATCGTTTGACGAAGAGTGCTCACTTCCTACCAATTCGCGAGACATATTCATCTGAGAGGTTGGCTGATCTGTTCATCATAGAGATTGTGACTCGTCATGGTGTGCCGGTGTCTATTGTGTCGGATCGCGACACTCGGTTTACATCTAAATTCTGGAAGAAGTTCCACGATGCTATGGGGACGAGGTTACATATTAGCACGGCTTATCATCCCCAGACTGATGGTCAGTCAGAAAGGACCATTCAAACGCTGGAAGACATGCTTCGGGCATGTGTGATTGATTTTGGTGGAAGTTGGGATGACCACCTACCGTTAGCCGAATTCTCATACAACAACAGTTATCATGCCAGCATTGGTATGCCTCCATATGAGATGTTATACGGTAGGAGATGCAGAATGCCCGTTTGTTGGGGTGATATTGGTCAAAAGGAATTGGGAAGCGTCGAGGTAATCGAAGCTACGACTGAGAAGCTTGAGAAGATTAAAGCCTTCATGAAGGCAGCCAAAGATAGACAGAAGTCGTATGCTGACAAACGACGCAGGCCGATTGAGTTCCAGGTGGGTGACCGGGTTATGTTGAAGGTCTCACCTTGGAAGGGTATCATTCGCTTCCGAAAGCGGGGCAAGTTGAGTCCAAGGTATATAGGCCCTTTCCGAATCATTGCTCGAGTAGGAGAGGTGGCCTATAGACTGGAGTTACCAGATGAGTTAAGTGGAATTCACCCGACATTCCATGTATCTCATCTAAGGAAGTGCTTAGCAGATGAAGATATGATTGTCCCATTGGAAGATATCGAAGTAGATGAACGGCTCAATTATGTGGAGCAACCAGTGGCAATCATCGACCGAAAGGAGAAAAGGCTAAGGAATAAAGTGGTTCCTCTTGTGCGTGTACAGTGGAAGCACAGGAAGGGATCCGAGTCAACGTGGGAGACTGAGGAAGAAATGAGACAGCATTATCCACGTTTTTTGAGGAATAACAGGTTTCGGGGACGAAACCTATTTAAGGGGGGTGGACTTGTAACACCCGGAAATTTATTATTTTGAAGCCGGCGAAGAAAGAAAAGAAATAAAGTCCAAAGTCGAGGGACCAAACTCGCCAACGAAGAAAAGTTGGGAAATGTGGTGGTATGTGTAGGGAGAGGGCAGCCCACTCTCCCCACACACACAAATTCAGCTCACAAGGAAGAGGAGAGGGAAAAGAGGAGAAAAAGAGGAAAAAGGGGTGTTTCGGGTGATTCGGGTGTCCAAATTCGTCGTGTAGCAAGCCAAATCGAAGCCCTTGACGTTGTGCTCGATTGTGTGAGTTCTAGGACCCCACTTTTACTTGTTTTCAACTGATTTTGGGGCTGGAAAATGTTCAAAACCCGTTTTTGTGT
Organism: Flaveria ramosissima; assembly: GCA_025215565.1. Classification (NCBI taxonomy): domain Eukaryota; kingdom Viridiplantae; phylum Streptophyta; class Magnoliopsida; order Asterales; family Asteraceae; genus Flaveria; species Flaveria ramosissima. The sequence goes on from CM046040.1 coordinate 43,768,612, forward strand.
GTGTATGTGTTTGACCCATTTGGGTGTGATGTGTATGATGCGTTTAGAGTATGATTTCGGGCTTGTGTTGCTTGTATGGTGTTATGGTATGCATTCCTAAGGTCCAAGGGGGTTAATTTAGGCTTAGAATGGGTTTGGATGAGCTTGGAGGCCGAAAATGGCAGATTGGGTTCGGGATGAACTCCATTCTGCATCAGCTAGGGCTAGGCGACCGAATGAAGGCCATACGGCCGAATGAGGGGCGATTGAGGGTCATTCGCACGATTGGGATTCATTCGCACGATTGAGGGTTCAATCGCACGACTAAGGTTTCAGTCGCACGACTGGGGTCCAGTCGCATGAGGATTGCACGACTGAGGGTTCAGTCGCATAGATGCTTAGTCGCATGAGTCCATTCGCATGAGGTCAGTCACATAGGTGCCCATTCGCAGTAAATCCCATTCGCACAAGGTCCATACGCACGATTGAATGTTCATTCGCATAGATGACCATCCGCATGAGTTCAGTCGCATGATGTTAAGTCGCATGGAGGCCATGCGACTGAAGGGTGTCCATACGCCCGAATAGGGCTGTTGCACTCGAAGGAATGTGTAGTTTGACTTCTGGCCTTCGGGGAAAGGTGCAGATGTAAGTTTTGACGTAAAGTTCTTGTAAGAGCATGTAAGATGATTGTTATGGCCTTAGAGAGCATGTAGGGCATCAGGATGATGATGTTGCATGTTTATGCATATTATGAATGTATGATGTTGCCCTGTATGATGATGAATGTGTGTGATATGTTCCTTATTATGATGTATGCTTATCTTTCTTGTGGCTTTACATGTCATGCTAATGAATGAATGAATGAATGAAGTATTATGTAATGTAAGGCAAAAGATAATGCATGCATTAATGAATGATGAATGAACGAAAGAAAGGCTTGCAAGCATATATATTGGGGCGAGCGACTTTGTGTTGCAAAAGACTCGGATGAAGTGCAATCATTTAGATTTCCTATGAGGTGAGCAACCTTGTCGTTGCAAAAGACTCGAGTAAAGTGCTATAGTGATGTTGCCTTGGGGTGAGCAACCTTGTTGTTGCAAAAGACTCGGATGGCTTGCTATCGTGATGGGTAATTGAGGTGAGCAACCCTAGGGGTGCAAAAGACTCTGATAGCGTGCAATCATTGAGATTGCCATTGAGGTGAGCGACTATGTTGTCGCAAAAGACTCGGAAGAAAGAATGAATGAAAAGAATGGAAGATAATGAATAAGATGAAAGATAATAATGATATTATCTGTGTATACGTATGTTGAATGATCGCATGATAAAGGAATGGTTTTTAATGAAAGTAAAGTATATTTATGTTATAAAACTAGAACTCACTTAGCAACACTGACTTTTATTACATTTTCCAGTTGGCAGGTAAATGTTTGCTGAGGATGGCACGGCAAGGCTACTCGGCTCTTTTGGGATGGCATCCAATTATAAAGCTTTTGTGATGTAATGCAAACATGTATTTTGTAACCAGATAATGATGTATTATTTGGCAAAAGTAATTATAATGAAACGTGATATCATTTTTGAATGTTTCCGCTGCAATGTTTTCCTAATGCAAATGTAATTATATGTTTTATGTGCGATGAATGACCAACTGTAAGCGTCCCGGGAACGGGGCCTTACACTTCCATCCTTGCCACGGGTGCAAACACTTCATTGTAGTCAATCCCTCGACTTGGCAAAATCCCTGAACCACCAGGCGAGCCTTGTTCCTGATAATGACCCCTTGGTCATCCTTCTTGCATTTCAAGACCCATTTGGTGCCAATGACCTTAGCACCTTTAGGTCTATCTACCAGAGTCCATACACCTAACTTCTTGAAATGAAGAAGTTCTTCTTGCATGGCACTCACCCACGCCTCATCATTTAGTGCATCACTGACGTATTTTGGCTCAAACTGCGAGACAAAACACCGATAAGCACCATCATGAATGTATCCCTTTCGCCAATCAAATAGGATTCCGCACTATTTGGTTTGGTTTACACATTAATCATTCGGTATTTCGTTCAAATACCAGGTCCTAACAACCTACAACGTAGAAAAATATAACTAAGTCGATTGATGATCCGCGCATTGTCACGAACCCTTTAAGAAAAAAGAAAATAAACGTAAAAATATTAAAGCACGCAAGCACATTGTACTGTGTTAACTTAACAAATTTCAAACAAAACCTAAAAATATTGAATCAGACCCGAAACGTAAAAACTTATAACGAAATGTAAAACGATAAAAGGATAACTAATTGTGACACATGTTCCTACCACGTTAATTCTCACAAAATTTTTCCTCTTTTCTCATATTAACTACTATATTAATTACTAATAAATTTATTTAGTTGTTTTTTACATTAAAAGGTATTTTAATAAACTAAGTAAAAAAATCTTTTTATTAATACTTTAAAGAAACAATTTTTTATAAAAGAAATTTTTTAAAACATCACTTTTTAATAAGAAATATTAAAAAATTAGTAGTTTTAAAAAATAAAAACTTTAAAAATAAAAAAATTAAATTTGGAAGCTATAGTAAATAAATATTTCAAAATGTTAATTTTTAAAACGGTTTGTTTTGAAGAAAAATGTTTAATTTATTATTTAGAAAATAGAAAAAAAATTTAAAAAGTTAAAAAGTTAATATCATTATTTATCACTTATAGTGCCTATTCATATGTAATTTGAATCGTATCTTATCTTATAATATTATTTTATAATTAATAAAATTTTATTTTATTTAATATGTTATTTATTCAATCCGTGCAATACACGAGTTTACTAAATCTAGTTATATATATAACAGTTTATAATTAGTATAATATAAATGATATATTTAATAACTAAAATAATTTAAATACTTTCATATTAAAAACAACGTATTATTGTTTTCATCAAGAGTTAAGTATGTGATACTAATCTACTAAATTTAATATTTAATATATAAAATATAGAAACTTAATTCGGTAACAATTCGTTTGAAAGCTTTTATTGTTGGAAGATGAAATAATTGGAAATAAGATTTACGTGCAGTTTGCTTATATCTTATTTACGCATAGTGCAAGTTGACAGTGCTATATAAACACAAATTTTATTGCAATATCGTTATTATACTTACCGACTGCACCATCATAATAGTCAATTAGCATGGCCCTCTGCTTTAAGAACAATAACAATGTAAGTCAATATTTCAATGTTTTTATTATTCATTTTCGTATGAGAATATTTAAATTAGCACACATATATGTATTTTTGTTTTAGACTACCAAGGAGCTTTACATGATAATGTCGTTCATCACGTTGATTGTTCTTCTCCTCGCTTTGGTCGTTTACGTGTCTATCGGCACCTACATGCTTAATGGTGCGCAACTAGAACTCCACAAAACAGGCATACACAACATGTCGTTACAACTTTCTAACGACTCACTTGAAGCCATAGTCGTTCTTTAACTCAGTTTCACCATGCCTGATGGGATCATTGTCTATCCAGAACAGGGGACGTTTTTCCTCAGTACACCACTAAATCAAAGTAAGAGTGTCCATGCCGTCTGTGAGAGCCTATTCAAGGCCTCCACGTCTGATCAAATCATATGGCTTGATTTTAAAGCAAACATCAATGAGCTGCAACAAAGGAAACTGCGAAAGAAGCCACAGTTTTGGATACGAGTCCTCGGGGACTTTCCAATGTCCATTAAGCTAGCTAAACTACCCGGTTTTCCGAAATCACCTCGCCACTCATATCTGCTATGTGTTATTGGAATTTGTGAGCTCCGTCTTGAGTTCGGAAACTGCGTCACGAGTCGGGAGCCGTTCAGTTAGTAGTAAAATTATGTCTCAAAAAGTGATTCCTTACAATTGTTAACTCGTACTTCATTATATTTATATATCTGAATGCATATATACTAATTTACGAATTTGCATGTCAACTTAAATGTTCCAGAATTCTATCAGATTCTTCTGCGATTAATTATGTTCAATTATATTCAGAAAGTGATTTTGTGGCGACCTAAAAATACAATTTAACATAACCAAACGTTTGTAACATATAGAGTTAAACAATATTACTCTCATTATCATTTCATGATGATTATATGTACACAAATTTAAAATACGAAACTGTGCGAGTCTTATTTGGTCTATAATATATAATTTCAATAGTTTTCTAAAAAAGAAAAAAATCAAGGGCGGTAGGTGAAATTATGTAAAATGATATATGTTATAATTATGTTGCATTAAATTAATAGAATGTTTTTATTTTTATTAAAAATAGTATTTATTTATTTTTTTAAACCGGTGTTGGTTGAGTTTTTTTTTAACAAAATACATGGTTTAAAATTTAGAGTTAATTACATGATTTGTCCCTGTCCTTTGACTATATTGCAATATTAGTCTCAACTTTTACGTAATTACAGGTTTGGTCCAATTGTTTACCAAACCGTAACAGTGTTAGTCACTGGAGTGGATGGTTGTTAGTTTTTGCGGTTAATTGAATGTGAAAAGTCATTTTTACCCTTTAGTAAAAGACAAAATTAATAAAAAAGTAATAAAAATTGTTAGGACCCATTTTTGTTTATATATATATATATATGTGTGTGTATATATGTATGTATATATATATATGTATATATGTATGTATATATATATATATGTATGTATATATGTATATATGTATATATATATATATGTATATATATACATATGTATATATGTATATATATACATATGTATATATGTATATATATATATATGTATATATGTATATATATATATATGTATATATATATATATATGTATATATTTATATATATATGTATATATATACATATATGTCGGTGTACGAACAAAATACGAGTACAAAGGGGCCAGAAAGACTCGGTCATAGGAACTTAGACCACCTACTCGCTGGTGAAAACCATCTCGACCGCTATTCCCCATGGTCTGGAGCGTAGGTTTCTTCGCCAATGCCCGAGCTCACAATGGCTTTGAGAAGAAACTTGAGTTGACAACATTGAAAACCCAACCCACACCCTCCACTTCTGTGACATCCGGTAATTTTCTGTTACCAAACTCCGTTAGTTCCGTTAGGTCTTGAATACACGTGTCATGAGCACACACTAGTTGTTGTTGAACGTTGGTGAATTAATAACAATTATCTCTGATAAATAGATAATAAATTAACTAATAATGTTGATTAGTTGTTTCTTGTTATGTGATTCATGAATTTATGGATTTTGAATATTATTTGTGAATTTTATTTGATAGCGTGACTATGTGCTATATATATTTCATGAGTTGAAGAATGTTTATGATTATTATTATTAACTAATAATACTTGTATTTTGTAGTTAAAAGTGTTAAAAAGATTAACTTTTACAAAAGGCGATTAAAAGAAGGTTTAAAGGGAAAATTTTAATTAAGTTTAAAAAATATCCCAACCCTAGGCCTCACCCCTTTGCGGCCGTAAACCACACTGTAAGGTTTCATGTAAGGCTGATGCACCAAAAAAAGTTAAAGTCTCTCCTGCATGCATGCCCTTAAGTGCAAAGTAGAAATGCTTCAGAAGTCTTACACCCTGCATCAAAATTATTCTAAGTGTAAAATCTTCCAAAGCTAAGACCAACATCTTTCGAAGCCAAAAGTGAAGTCTTCCAAAGCTTCCAAAACAAAGTCTTCTGAAGCCAAGAAGTGAAGACTAATTTCTTCTAAAGACTTTTGAAACATGCTTTATCTGTTGTACTTTTTCATAAAGCTAGATCACTTTTCGCTGCAACTCTGTTGATTCACCAACTTTCACAAGCTGGTGAAAAGATCCATGCTTTTGGTAACTGTACATTGAGGTCTTGAGTCTGTTGCTTTCTACTTTATGTACTATTATCCATTTTGTAATATATTAGGATCTGATCTATGTCATTTCATAGTCACTACTCAAAAAGCAATCTGCCTTTTGACTCTACATTTGATTTTGTTGTTGTCTAGTTCAAATGTTTCCAGGTGGCTTTCTAAGCATGGCCGGCTGTAGGATGTAGTGTAAAGTATCTCAGGTCCTTGTATTTTTTTATACTTTGTAACACTTGTAAAGAATTTGAGAACAATATACATCATTCTTGAAAACCAATACTTGTGTTGTTTGCTTCTAGTTCTATCTCATATTTACTTGTGTTCTAAGTACCAAACCATATATGTTAAGTGTTCTAAACACTCTCCTCATTGTGTGTTGCGTTGTAAGTGACCATCCCTTAAACGGTCCTGCACACACACACACACAAATTTGCGAATTCAAGCTTTGGGTAGCAAGAACAAGTTAATTTTGGCATCAATTGAACATCACAAGGTGTTAGCAAGTTCCATTCTTGATTTCTACATGTTTAAAGGTTAGATTTCAACAAGTTTTTCATAGTTTTTGATGTTGATGAACCCTAATTCGAAAATTGTGTATGAAAAGTTGAAGTTGATGATTATTAGATGATAATATGTTGATTGTTATGATGTATGAATTTTGGGTTATGATGATTATGCGAGGAATCAATGATTTGATCATGTAGTTCATACATTTCCTAAAGTGGAAACTTTTTTGCAGGATCAAGTTTAGTCACTCAACAGAATTGTTATCTCTCAAACTCACTAAGTGACACTCGGTTTGATGATGTCGAATTGCTTAAGAGTTGATAGTAATAAAATAAGTAAACAAACCCTATCATAAAGGTTTTAAATTGTATATATTACTTCTCAACTCTAAGTATTACAAGACTCTTACAAGCATAATAAATGAGTTACAATGACAAACTATATATACTACTATCTACAGACGGTTATACTTTGACACCAGCTGGAAACTTACTACTAAACAAATACTACATTGTTAAGAGTAAGGTATCTAAGATGAAATACTATCTAAGATTTGGTTGTAATGACATGTCCATGACTTACCTTTTGTCACCAATTAAAGTTGGTAACTGTACTAACTGATAAAAGATGAATAGTGAAATAAAGTATGGTCAACTACATGGGCGTGGGAAAGCACCATGTCAGAGGGAGCATACTTATGTCCACTGGTTCATAGTAGGTTCTTCTGAAGGTTAACTTGCTTAGCCACTTATACTTTAGAAGAGTCTACTTCTTTCGAAGCTTGACTGGTTCTTCCGAAGCCACTTATACTTTGGAAGAGTCTACTTCTTCTGAAGCTTGACTTGATCTTCAGGACTTCATGCTTCGGAAGTCATTGTCTTGAGTTCTTCTAAGTGTTGAACTTCAGAAGAAGGAAAACTTTATCTTCGGAAGTTAGAGTTCCTCTTCGGAAGCTCTTTCAGACTTGACCTTCGGAAGCTCTACTTTTTCCTTCGGAAGTTCTTCATTAGTTGCACCAAAATTGTCTAAGTGTTTGTTTTGGTTGCACCAGCCTTATGATCCAACAAACTCCCCCTAGGCTGATGTTACCAAAACTTCACTTGTTTCTTCTTCTCAAAACCTTTAGCACGAAAGAGAGAATATACTTATCTGTCTCTTTATTCTTACCAGATGTCGTGCTAAGAAGTTTGTACAAATCATTCGTAGACAGAAGATCCAGTCTATTACTTTGAATGATATGCACCCGTTGTTATGTCCCTCTGAAGAGATTTAGTTGACAGGAGTTGTAGTCATACTCACAGCAAACTATGGGTTCCAATTCAGGGCCTTCAACCATTTGTAAGAAAGCTTTTCCTTTGGTGGTTGAACCTTCCTTTTCTTCCTTCTCTCTTAGCTTCAACCATTCTTAAATCTTGGTCCTTGCAATCAGTTCAGACAGATGAAGACTGTTGAGATGATTTCTTATATGGGCATCTATCTCAGAGTTGAAGGGATTGGAGAATGGTTTCTATGCTAACTTAGCAATGTCAAATCTGCTTGAGTGTAATAGAAAAGAGGCATTAAGCCTGTTGATTTCACCATTCTCTCTTTCCACAACAAAGTTGTGAGAAGAGTCTTCAAACCTCCACTGGACTATTTCTTCTAGGAATGAAGGGTTGAGATGGTAACTTATCACCCTTCCTAGTGTCCTGTAGAGTCACTAGTTTTCTTCTCAGCAACTTCTCTTCTTTCCCAAGAGAGTCAAGGTTGGTTACCAAGAGTCTAAGTGCCTGGTCTAGTGTTCCTCTAAGCAGATCAAGGAATTGTTCTCTTATGAGGGAACATGAGGAGCCATCAATGAAGGTTAGTTTGAAGGACCCCTCCTCACAAGAGATATCGCTTAGAGTGGTATAGTAGATGAGCTTTCTCTTGATCTCCTTGAATTATTCTAAGGAAAAAGGTTGGATGATTGTGAGGATGACTTGGGTGGCTGTTGGGTAGATGAGTAGTTGTGGTGGTTATTGTGATGGAATGGGTGTGGAAGAGGGTATGGCTGATGGTGTGGGTTCAAGAGTGTATGGCTCAGTAGTTGGCTCGGTTTTGATGGGGAAAGGTAAAAAAAAGTGGTTAAGGTTGAGGTTGTGGTGCTGGTTTAGAGGTCATCACCTGTACTCTTTTATACATCTTCTTCTTTCTTCCTGAGCGAATGTCAGCCTTGATGTCACTGACATGTCGCTATAGGGTCTTTTTCTCGGACATTGGGCCAACTTGCCTACCAGTAAAGCCATGGGCCCTTAGATAATCCTTCATCCAGACTTTATCTCCCATCTTCTTGACAGCTGCAAGTTGAGCTTCTTCTTCCTTCTTCTTCTTCTCCTTCACCTTTTCCCTAGAAGCCCTCTTTCTCTCTTTGTTCATTTGGTCTTGTTCCTTTTTAAAAAGCCACAAGACCGTATCATTATCATAAGGAGCCAGTCCCTCAAGAGAGAATCCCCTGGAGCTCAGAAAAGCTATCATTTCATTCCTGAGCTGTTGCTCAGCTTCCTCCTTCTTTCTTTGTTCTTCCTCTTCCAAGGCCAACCTTGCTGCTTCTTCTTGTTCTCTTCGCAGCAGAGTTGCCTTTTCTAACTCAACCAACTCCTCTAGTGGCAAGAGGGGCACATCTTCACTTGCAGCTCTTAGGTTGACAAGTCTGTCAATAATCTCCACCCTTCTTTGGTTATTGATAGCCTCCTAGTTGGCTACAACTGCTTTGCTACTTGCAGCTAGTAGCTTCCCAGTTGGGAGTCTACCTTTTCTCCTAAGCTTCTCCAACCTTTGTTCCTCTAATAGTTCTTCTGCAGTCAACTTCCTCTTACCTTTGATGTCTTCAGAAGGTTGAGATTTTGGATGTTCTTATGTAGAGATTTCAGGTTGGTGGGTGGTGATTGGAGCTTCTGGTGATGGTGGTGTTTGAGAGAGGGAGTCTGAGAAAGTCTTCACTATTTATCTCATATGCTAGTTTAAGAATTGCATCTGTGATAATTAGATCCTCAGACAAGGTGTATAGTCCTTCTACAGCTTGGACCTCAGCTTCGGAAGTTTGGAATACTTCTTCCGCAACTTTGACTTCAGCTTCGGAAGTTTGTGGGATTGCATTATCTGTCCCAACTTTTCAGTTGCTGGGCCATCAATCTCCATATATCCTTTGAATTCGATCTTGTGTTCAATGAGGACCTTAGGTAGACCAACTTCTTTGATAGTGGTAGATGGTGCATTCAACCTCTACAACTCTTTAGCTCCAAAGTATGCCACAACAACATCCTGACTTGGTTGTTCAAGGGAGGAGCCTATTAGGAACCTATTAAGATCGATGAGCATCCTTGGCTCTACTTGAAGAATGATAGGAGGAGGCTCAGGAAAAACGGTTGATTGCTGAGCAGGATATCGTGAAGATAGAGTGGAAAGAACTAAGCTTTGCTGCTCCATGTGAGTTTCACTCTGAACATTCTCTCCCTTTTGGTAGCATCATCTTGAGAGGTAGATGAGTTAGAGGAGGAAGTCAGAGAGACTTGTACAGGTACATGCCTAACAGATCTCTTAATATGTTTCTAAGCTAGTTAAGCCTTGAGACTTTCAATCTCAAATTGCTGAGTGGCAGACCTATCATCTAAAGTCTTAACGTTGGATTCAAGATTTGAGACTTTAGAAAGTAGGTCTTGAATGGTGAGTTGCATACTTCCCTCATCTTCTTTTGAAGAATCATAGGGAGATGAGGTACATACCTGGTATGTTCATCCTTACCACTAGATGTGGTTTCTTGGCACCCTGGTTTCTTATGCTTAATGATGTCTATTTCAGAGTCATCAAAAGGCACAGTTGTCGTAGATTGAGTCTCAGATATGTTACCACTGTCCTGAGGGATCATTGAGGCACCTTCAGTAGTGGCAGCTGAATCTACATGAGCCCCCTCCACACCAGTGCGACTCACCTCAGTTGGGGTTTGCCGATGGGGGCTACAAATCAGAGATCTCTCTAGGCTCAATTGATCCTTAGATGAGTGTTGTGGATCAAAATCATGGCCTTGAAGAGACATGATTTCTTCATCAGTGGCTACTAAAAGGTCAGTGAATGATATGGAAGTTATGCCTAATGACCCAGAACCTTGATCAATGTCTAAAGGCATTGAGCCTATAATTAGGGTGTCCCTTTTTGGCTGCTCAGGGGAGTATTGAGACTCACCCTGAGGGTTTACAGCTTGGGTTTGGAGCTCAAGAGATTGAGACTGAGGAGACTCAATACCTATATTGAGGTCTATTGTGAAGGAAGGTGGGACCTCAGACTGAGTGGGAGCCTATGTTTCCACTCTAGCCTTTTTGGGTAGAACAGGGGAACTTGTTCAATAAGAGTAGATTGAACAAGGGTTCGCTTGGAGCGTCTCTGATAGGTATGTTTGATGGGGTGTGAAGGAAGAGTTGATTGAGATGGTTATTGCTGGTGTGGGTTCATCACCTGTGGGGTTAACAGGGATGTCACCAGGAGCCAATGGCTCAATCATACATGGAAGAAGCGCAGCGTGTCTTCCGATAAAGTTGGTGGACACCTTCTTCAGCACCTTGATGATGGCCGCCCTCATGTGAGGGATAGACAGAGTAGCTGCACAGACAAGCTGAGTCTGATCCAACTCACAGTTGATTAAGTGCTGGATAAACCTTGGGTACATGTAAATGTCTCCCTTTGAAGGTTTGCCATGAGGTTGTTCAGCATAGATCTTGACTAGTTGAACCTGAGGCCTTTTACCAACCCGTGAACTAGGGATCCTAGTTCATAGGGGATTTGATCCCATCCCCCAAACTTGTTTGACAAGCAGTGAAGAACTACGCGAAACAGGAACTTCTAGTTGTAGGAGAAGTTGAACTTGTATACAGTTGACTTGCTCAGATCTCCACCGTATCCTATGTGGGTGTAAGTATCATCCAAGTCTGATTTGGGGAATTTCGTAGGAGAACCCTCATCATGGAGCTCTAGATGCTCCCTGATGGTTTGTTCAGACATGATCAATTCCTGGCCACACATGTTTGACCTAATAACCATAACTCATTTCATAGTTTCAATTTGACTGGTCCACCAAAACTCGGGCATTTGATTTGAGTAAACGGTGGGGTTAACAGTTAGAGCGATGTAGTAGGTGGACTGGGTAAGGAAATGGATGATTTCAAAGAAGTCATCATCCTTGGAAGAGTCAAGGAGTGCGACTTGGTTGTGCTGAGGGTTTAGAGCCAATGTTGAGAAAGTTACAGAGAGAATGAAGTTGAATTTGCAGTAAAACTGAGGATGAAGAAAGCTTAAGGCTGGGAATTTTGGTAAAAAGATTAAATGAGTAAGCCGGGGTTATTTAAATGGGTGAAATGGCGGTTGGATAAGGTGAAGTGATGGTTTGGGGTATGATGTGTCGAGGATGGTAAGATAAGTCATTTAAATATTCCGACATCATTAAGAAAATCTTTACCTTTTTACAAAGTGAGGCCCAAAAGATTTCCGTTACACAGTAAAAGTTTCTTCCGCGAGTAAAAGCTCTTCCGAGGGTAATCTTCCTCCGAAGCCAAATTTACTTCCGAAGATAAATTTATCCTAGGAGAAATTTACTTCCGAGAGTAAGAAGGTCTTCCGAATGACGAAGTTTCAAGCTTCGGAAAGAGATTTGATATACCATCAAATGCTCTTCCTAGGCTAAAACCTCTTCGTAAGATGAAAACAATTTTAAAAAAATTTCCTTCGGAAGATACAAAAATATCTTCCGAGGGTTAATTTCTTTTCGGAAGAACTTATAATTAACAATTTTTGAAGAAATGCCTTTTGTAACAGGGCTTAGATTGTTTTGACAAAGACAAAACACATTTTGAAAAGGATTTTCAAAGGAGATAAGCTAATTAATGTTGATCATCCCAATAGCTATGATAAGATACTTAGATCTCTGTTCATCAAATGCTTTGATGAACAGATCAACATATTAATCATTTGAATCAACTTTGACTAGTTTAATCAAGTTTTTCTCATGAATATCTCTAATGAAATGATACCTGATATCTATGTGCTTAGTCTTGGAGTGCTTGACCGGATTTTCTGTAATAGATATAGCACTCTTGTTCTCATTATGGATAGGAGTCCTCATGAGGTTGAATCCATAATCTATCATCTGGTTCTAAATCCATAGCAGCTGAGCACAACAACTTGTAGCAGCAATGTATTCCGCTTCAGCAGTTCATATTGAGACACAAGATTGCTTATTCCATTGCCATGAGATGATCCTTCAACCAAGAAATTGACATCCTTATGATGTTGATTCCTTGTTGATGTATATATGTATATATATACATATGTATATATGTATATATATATATATATATATATATATATATATATATATATATATATATATATATATATGTATGTATATATATATATGTATATATATACATATATGTCGGTGTACGAACAAAATACGAGTACAAAGGGGCCAGAAAGAATCGGTCATAGGAACCTAGACCACCTACTTGCTGGTGAAAACCATCTCGACCGCTATTCCCCATGGTCTGGAGCGTAGGTTTCTTCACCAATGCCCGAGCTCACAATGGCTTTGAGAAGAAACTTGAGTTGACAACATTGAAAACCCAACCCACACCCTCCACTTCTGTGACATCCGGTAATTTTCTGTTACCAAACTCCGTTAGTTCCGTTAGGTGTTGAATACACGTGTCATGAGCACACACTAGTTGTTGTTGAACGTTGGTGAATTAATAACAATTATCTTTGATAAATAGATAATAAATTAACTAATAATGTTGATTATTTGTTTCTTGTAATGTGATTCATGAATTTATGGATTTTGAATATTATTTGTGAATTTTATTTGATAGCGTGACTATGTGCTATATATATTTCATGAGTTGAAGAATGTTTATGATTATTATTATTAACTAATAATACTTGTATTTGTAGTTAAAAGTGTTAAAAATTAACTTTTACAAAAGGTGATTAAAAGAAGGTTTAAAGGAAAAATTTTAATTAAGTTTAAAAAATATCCCAACCCTAGGCCTCACCCCTTTGCGGCCGTAAACCACACTGTAAGGTTTCATGTAAGGCTGATGCACCAAAAAAAGTTAAAGTCTCTTCTGCATGCATGCACTTAAGTGCAAAGTAGAAATGCTTCAGAAGTCTTACACTATGCATAAGAATTATTCTAAGTGTAAAATCTTCCAAAGCTAAGACCAACATCTTTCAAAGCTAAAAGTGAAGTCTTCCAAAGCTTCAAAGACAAAGTCCTCTGAAGCCAAGAAGTGAAGACTAATTTCTTCTGAAGACTTTTGAAACATGCTTTATCTGTTGTACTTTTTCATAAAGCTAGATCACTTTTAGCTGCAACTCTGTTGACTCACCAACTTTCACAAGTAGGTGAAAAGATCCATGCTTTTGGTAACTGTACATTGAGGTCTTGAGTCTGTTGCTTTCTACTTTATGTACTATTATCCATTTTGTAATATATTAGGATCTGAGCTATGTCATTTCATAGTCACTACTCAAAAAACAATCTACCTTTTGACTCTACATTTGATTTTGTTGTTGTCTAGTTCAAATGTTTCCAGGTGGCTTTCTAAGCAGGCCGGCTGTAGGATGTAGTATAAAGTATCTCAGGTCCATGTATTTTTTTATGCTTTGTAACACTTGTAACGAACTTGAGAACAATATACATCATTCTTGAAAACCAATACTTGTGTTGTTTGCTTCTAGTTCTATCTCATATTTACTTGTGTTCTAAGTACCAAACCATATTGTTACCAGTTCCATGTTTGATATGTTAAGTGTTCTAAACACTCTCCTCATTGTGTGTTGCGTTGTAAGTGACCATCCCTTAAACGGTCCTGCACACACACACAAGTTTGTGAATTCAAGCTTTGGGTAGCAAGAACAAGTTAATTTTGGCATCAATTGAACATCACAAGGTGTTAGCAAGTTCCATTCTTGATTTCTACATGTTTAAAGGTTAGATTTCAACAAGTTTTTCATATTTTTTATGTTGATGAACCCTAATTCGAAAATTATGTATGAAAAGTTGAAGTTGATGATTATTAGATGATAATATGTTGATTGTTATGATGTATGAATGTTGGGTTATGATGATTATGCGAGGAATCAATGATTTGATCATCTAGTTCATACATTTCCTAAAGTGGAAACTTTTTTGCACGATCAAGTTTGGTCACTCAACAGAATTGTTATCTCTCAAACTCACTAAGTGACACTCGGTTTGATGATGTCGAATCGCTTAAGAGTTGATAGTAATAAAATAAGTAAACAAACATATCAGAAAGCTTTTCAATTGTATATATTACTTCTCAACTCTAAGTATTACAAGACTCTTACAAGCATAATAAATGAGTTACAATGACAAACTATATATACTACTATCTACAGCCGGTTATACTTTGACACCAGCTGGAATCTTACTACTAAACAAATACTACATTGTTAAGAGTAAGGTATCGAAGATGAAATACTATCTAAGGTTTGGTAGTAATGACATGTCCATGACTTACCTTTTGTCACCAATTAAAGTTGGTAACTGTCCTAACTGATAAAGGATGAATAGTGGAATAAAGTATGGTCAACTACATGGCATGGGAAAGCACCATGCAGTATATCAGAGATTGCAGCGGTGTTTCAGAGGGAGCATACTTATGTCCACTGGTTCATAGTAGGTTCATCCGAAGGTTAACTTGCTTAGCCACTTATACTTCAGAAGAGTCTACTTCTTTTGAAGCTTGACTGGTTCTTCCGAAGCCACTTATACTTTGGAAGAGTCTACTTCTTCTGAAGCTTGACTTGATCTTCAGGACTTCATGCTTCGGAAGTCATTGTCTTGAGTTCTTCTAAGTGTTGAACTTCGGAAGAAGAAAAACTTTATCTTCGGAAGTTAGAGTTCCTCTTCGGAAGCTCTTTCAGACTTGACCTTTGGAAGCTCTACTTTTTCCTTCGGAAGTTCTTCATCAGTTGCACCAAAATTGTCTAAGTGTTTGTTTTGGTTGCACCAGCCTTATGATCCATGAAACTCCCCCTAGGCTGATGTTACCAAAACTTCACTTGTTTCTTCTTCTCAAAACCTTCAGCACGAAAGAGAGAAGATACTTATTTGTCTCTTTATTCTTACCAGATGTGGTGCTAAGAAGTTTGTACAAATCATTCATAGACAGAAGATCCAGTCTATTACTTTGAATGATATGCACCCGTTGTTATGTCCCTCTGAAGAGAGTTAGTTGACAGGAGTTGTAGTCATACTCACAGCAAACTATGGGTTCCAATTCAGGGCCTTCAACCATTTGTAAGAAAGCTTTTCATTTGGTGGTTGAACCTTCCTTTTCTTCCTTCTCTCTTAGCTTCAACCATTCTTAAATCTTGGTCCTTGCAATCAGTTCAACCAGATGAAGACTATTGAGATGATTTCTTATGTGGGCATCTATCTCAGAGTTAAAGGGATTGGAGAATGGTTTCTATGCTAACTTAGCAATGTCAAATCTGCTTGAGTGTAATAGAAAAGAGGCATTAAGCCTGTTGATTTCACCATTCACTCTTTCCACAACAAAGTTGTGATAAGAGTCTTCGAACCTCCACTGGACTATTTCTTCTAGGAATGAGGGGTTGAGATAGTAACTTATCACCCTTCCTAGTGTCCTGTAGAGTCACCAGTTTTCTTCTCAGCAACTTCTCTTCTTTCCCAAGAGAGTCAAGGTTGGTTACCAAGAGTCTAAGTGCCTGGTCTAGTGTTCCTCTAGGCAGATCAAGGAATTGTTCTCTTATGAGGGAACATGAGGAGCCATCAATGAAGGTTAGTTTGAAGGACCCCTCCTCACAAGAGATATTGCTTAGAGTGGTATAGTAGATGAGCTTTCTCTTGATCTCCTTGAATTATTCTAAGGAAAAAGGTTGGATGATTGTGAGGATGACTTGGGTGGTTGTTGGGTAGATGAGTAGTTGTGGTGGTTGTTATGATGGAATGGGTGTGGAAGAGGGTATGGCTGATGGTGTCGGTTCAAGAGTGTATGGCTCAGTAGTTGGCTCGGTTTTGATGGGGAAAGGTAAAGAAAGTGGTTCAGGTTGAGGTTGTGGTGCTGGTTTAGAAGTCATCACCTGTACTCTTCTATACATCTTCTTCTTTCTTCCTGAGCGAATGTCAGCCTTGATGTCACTGACATGTCGCTACAGGGTCTTCTTGGACATTGGGCCAACTTGCCTACCAGTAAAGCCATGGGCCCTGAGATAATCCTTCATCCAGGCTTTATCTCCTATCTTCTTGACAGCTGCAAGTTGAGCTTCTTCTTCCTTCTTCTTCTTCTCCTTCACCTTTTCCCTAGAAGCCCTCTTTCTCTCTTTGTTCATTTGGTCTTGTTCCTTTTTAAAAAGCCACAAGACCGTATCATTATCATGAGGAGCCAGTACCTCAAGAGATAATCCCCTGGAGCTCAGAAAAGCTATCATTTCATTCCTGAGCTGTTGCTCAGCTTCCTCCTTCTTTCTTTGTTCTTCCTCTTCCAAGGCCAACCTTGCTACTTCTTCTTGTTCTCTTCACAGCAGAGTTGCCTTTCCTAAATCAACCAACTCCTCTAGTGGCAAGAGGGGCACATCTTCACTTGCAGCTCTTAGGTTGACAAGTCTGTCAATAATCTCCACCCTTCTTTGGTTGTTGATAGCCTCCTGGTTGGCTACAACTGCTTTGCTACTTGCAGCTAGTAGCTTCCCAGTTGGGAGTCTACCTTTTCTCCTAAGCTTCTCCAACCTTTGTTCCTCTAATAGTTCTTTTGCAGTCAACTTCCTCTTACCTTTGATGTCTTCAGAAGGTTAAGATTTTGGATGTTCTTATGCAGAGATTTCAGGTTGGTGGGTGGTGATTGGAGCTTTTGGTGATGGTGGTGTTTGAGAGAGGGAGTCTGAGAAAGTCTTCACTATTTATCTCAGATGCTAGTTCAAGAATTGCATTTGTGATAATTAGATCCTCAGACAACGTGTATAGTCCTTCCGCAGCTTGGATCTCAGCTTCGGAAGTTTGGAATATTTCTTCCGCAACTTTGACTTCAGCTTCGGAAGTTTGTGGGATTGCACTATCTGTCCCAACTTTTCAGTTGCTGGGCCATCAATCTCCATATACCCTTTGAATTCGATCTTGTGTTCAATGAGGACCTTAGGTAGACCAACTTCTTTGATAGTGGTAGATGGTGCATTCAACCTCTACAACTCTTTAGCTCCAAAGTATGCCACAACAACATCCTGACTCGGTTGTTCAAGGGAGGAGCCCATTAGGAGCCTGGTTAGGAACCTATTCAGATCGATGAGCATCCTTGGCTCTACTTGAAGAATGATAGGAGGAGGCTCAGGAAAAACAGTTGATTGCTGAGCAGGATATCGTGAAGATAGAGTGGAAAGAACTAAGCTTTGCTGCTCCATGTGAGTTTCACTCTGAACATTCTCTCCCTTTTGGTAGCATCATCTTGAGAGGTAGATGAGCTAGAGGAGGAAGTCAGAGAGACTTGTATAGGTACATGCCTAACAGATCTCTTAATATGTTTCTAAGCTAGTTGAGCCTTGAGACTTTCAATCTCAAATTACTGAGTGGCAGACCTATCATCTAAAGTCTTAACGTTGGATTCAAGATTTGGGACTTTAGAAAGTAGGTCTTGAATGGTGAGTTGCATACTTCCCTCATATTCTTTTGAAGAATCATAGGGAGATGAGGTAACATACCTGGTATGTTCATCCTTACCACTAGATGTGGTTTCTTGGCATCCTGGTTTCCTATGCTTAATGATGTCTATTTTAGAGTCATCAAAAGGCACAGTTGTCGTAGATTGAGTCTCAGATATGTTACCACTGTCCTGAGGGATCATTGAGGCACCTTCAGTAGTGGCAGCTGAATCTACATGAGCCCCCTCCACACCAGTGCGACTCACCTCAGGTTTGCCGATGGGGGCTACAAATCAGAGATCTCTCTAGGCTCAGTTGATCCTTAGATGGGTGTTGTGGATCAAAATCATGGCCTTGAAGAGACATGATTTCTTCATCAGTGGCTATTAAAAGGTCAGTGAAGGATATGGAAGTTATGCCTAATGACCCAGGACCTTGATGAATGTCTAAAGGCATTGAGCCTATCATTAGAGTGTCCCTTTTTGGCTGCTCAGGGGAGTATTGAGACTCACCCTGAGGGTTTACAGCTTGGGTTTGGAGCTCAGGGGATTGGGACTGAGGAGACTCAATACCTATATTGAGGTCTATTGTGAAGGAAGGTGGGACCTCAGACTGAGTGGGAGCCTGTGTTTCCACTCTAGCCTTTATGGGTAGAACAGGGGAACTTGTTCAATAAGAGTAGATTGAACAAGGGTTCGCTTGAAGCGTCTCTGATAGGTATGTTTGATGGGTGAAGGAAGAGTTGATTGAGGTGGTTATTGCTGGTGTGGGTTCATCACCTGTGGGGTTAACAGGGATGTCACCAGGAGCCATTGGCTCAATCATACCTGGAAGAAGCGCAGTGTGTCTTCCGATAAAGTTGGTGGACACCTTCTTCAGCACCTTGAAGATGGCCGCCCTCATGTGAGGGATAGACAGAGTAGCTGCACAGACAAGCTGACTCTGATCCAACTCACAGTTGATTAAGTGCTGGATAAACCTTGGGTACATGTAAAATGTCTCCCTTTGAAGGTTTGCCATGAGGTTGTTCAGCATAGATCTTGACTAGTTGAACCTGAGGCTTTTTACCAACCCGTGAACTAGGGATCCTAGTTCATAGGGGATTTGATCCCATCCCCCAAACTTGTTTGACAAGCAGTGAAGAACTACGTGAAACAGGAACTTCTAGTTGTAAGAGAAGTTGAACTTGTATACAGTTGACCTGCTAAGATCTCCACCGTATCCTATGTGGGTGTAAGTATCATCCAAGTCTGATTTGGGGAATTTCGTAGGAGAACCCTCATCATGGAGCTCTAGATGCTCCTTGATGGTTTGTTCAGACATGATCAATTCCTGCCACACATGTTTGACCTAATAACCATAACTCATTTCATAGTTTCAATTTGACCGGTCCCCCAAAACTCGGGCATTTGATTTTAGTAAATGGTGGGGTTAACAGTTAGAGTGATGTCGTAGGTGGACTGGGTAAGGAAATGGATGATTTCAAAGAAGTCATCATCCTTGGAAGAGTCAAGGAGTGCGACTTGGTTGTGCTGAGGGTTTAGAGCCAATGTTGAGAAAGTTACAGAGAGAATGAAGTTTAATTTGCAGTAAAACTGATGATGAAGAAAGCTTAAGGCTGGGAATTTTGGTAAAAAGATTAAAAGAGTAAGCCGGGGTTATTTAAATGGGTGAAATGGCGGTTGGATAAGGTGAAGTGATGGTTTGGGGTATGATGTGACGAGGATGGTAAGATAAGTCATTTAAATATTCCGACATCATTAAGAAAATCTTTACCTTTTTACAAAGTGGGGCCCAAAAGATTTCCGTTACACAGTAAAAGTTTCTTCCGCGGGTAAAAGCTCTTCCGAGGGTAATCTTCCTCCGAAGCCAAATTTACTTCCGAAGATAAATTTATCCTAGGAGAAATTTACTTCCGAGAGTAAGAAGGTCTTTCGAATGACAAAGTTTCAAGCTTCGGAAAGAGATTTGATATACCATCAAATGCTCTTCCTAGGCTAAAACCTCTTCGTAAGATGAAAACAACTTTAAAAAAATTTCCTTCGGAAGATACAAAAAATATCTTCCGAGGGTTAATTTATTTTCGGAAGAACTTATAATTAACAATTTTTGAAGAAATGCCTTTTGTAACAGGGCTTAGATTGTTTTGACAAAGACAAAACACATTTTGAAAAGGATTTTCAAAGGAAATAAGCTAATTAATGTTGATCATCCCAATAGCTATGATAAGATACTTAGATCTCTGTTCATCAAATGCTTTGATGAACAGATCAGCATATTGATCATTTGAATCAACTTTGACTAGTTTAATCAAGTTTTTCTCATGAATATCTCTAATGAAATGATACCTGATATCGATGTGCTTAGTCTTGGAGTGCTTGACCGGATTTTCTGTAATAGATATAGCACTCTTGTTCTCAATGTGGATAGGAGTCCTCATGAGGTTGAATCCATAATCTATCATTAGGTTCTAAATCCATAGCAGCTGAGCACAATAACTTGTAGCAGCAATGTATTCAGCTTCAGCAGTTCATGTTGAGACACAAGATTTCTTATTCCATTGCCATGAGATGATCCTTCCACCAAGAAATTGACATCCTTATGATGTTGATTCCTTGTTGATGTTGCATCCATCATAGTCAGTATCAGTGTAGCCATAGAGATTGAAGTTGTTGTTCCTCGAATACTAGAGACCCAGTTTAGGTGCTCCTTTGAGGTATCTAAGGATTCTCTTGGCAGCAACTAGGTGAGACACCTTTGGAGCAGCCTGATATCTTGCACAGATGCATGTTGCAAACATGATATCAGGTCTACTTGTTGTGAGATACATCAAAGACCCAATAGTTGCCCTATACTGATGTTGATCAGTATCCTCCCCCTCAGAGTCAGGACAAAGATTGTGATTTCTGGCTTACAATCTTTCATATCAAATCTTTCTAAAATGTCATTTACATATATAGATTGATTGATAAACAACCCTTCCTTCATCTATTTCACCTGAATTTCAAGGAAAGCTCCATTTTTTCCAAAGAACTCAGCTCAAACTTCTTCTTGATTATGCTCTCAAAGTCTTTACACATTTGGTCATTTGAGGAACCAAATATGATGTCATCAACATAGACTTGTACGAGCAAAATGTCTTTCCTAGACTTTCATATGAATAAAGTCTTGTCAATGGTACCTCTAGTGCAACCATTCTTCAGGAGAAACTGAGACAAGGTCTCATACCACAGGCTAGGTGCCTAGTGCAACCTATAGAGAGCTTTATCCAGTTTGCACATGTAGTTGGGATGTTGTGGGTCTTCAAATCCTGGAGGCTGGCACATATATACTTCACTATCTATGTCCCCATATAGAAAAGCACACTTGACATCAAGCTGGTAGATTGTAAAGTTCTTGGATGCTACATAAGCAAGGAAGATCCTCACTGCCTCAAGTCTTGCAGCAGGTGCAAAGACATCAGTGTAATCAATTCCCTTATCCTGTGTGTATCGCTAAACTACCAGCCTTGCCTTGTTTTTGATAATCAAGCCTCTGTCATCTCTTTTGTTCCTGAATACCCATTTAGTGCCAATAGGTACTTGACTGGATAGTAGTGGATATAGTTTCCAAACCTTTTGTCTTTTGAATTGAAGCAATTCTTTTTGAATTAATTCAACCCAACTACTATCTTTCAAGGCTTCCTCCATCTTCTTTGGCTCCATCTGAGATAGGAAGCATTTATACAAGCAAACATTCCCATTGTGAGTTTGTCTTCTTATTTTCAAGACTTCAGAGACATCTCTAATGATGTTCTCAGTTTGGTGAGTGTTGTGGATCCTGAGCCTAGGGATTTCATCCAGTTGCATGGATAGATCCAGATTGGAAAAGTTTTGCTCAGAAATTTCAACACTTGGCCCAGCTGTTGTTTCACTTTCATTCAATGAGGACTGATTGAATGAAGGAGAAACAACATCAATATCATTTGGCTGTGAAGTGGCTTTGACAGTTGCCTGTTCCTTCAAAATGCTACTTCCATTAGCTTGGTGTTGTATATTGTCACCGGATGAGTTTTGATGCTCACTTTGTTGACAACTTGTTAAAGCTCCACTGGTTCTTGAGATAGTTATGCTATCAGATCTGTCAATTATGGAAGCTTGATTTACAGCAACTCTTGGAGAACTTGGAAGATGTTTGGGTAACTCAAATAATTGGTCTTCATCAGAATCACTTCAAGTACCTGTTCCAGCTGAAACATTCTCACAAGAGCGTTTAGAATAGTTTGGAAACAATTCTAAATCAAAGATATGATCAGCCATTACCCCTAACACAAGGAGTGTGCTCATTAACAACAATGTTGGATGATTCCTCAAATTTTTGATTTTTGATGTTATACACTCTATAAGTAATAGAGGTATAGGAATATCCAACAAAGATAGCATCATCCGACTTTTTAGTAAATTTGCCAAATTGTACTTTGTGTTAAGTATGGTACACATGCTGCCAAAGGACCGAAGAAAGCCAATGAACGATGGCCTTTTGTTCCACAGCTCATAAGGGGTTTTTCCATGTGGCTTAAGTACAAGAACCCTATTCTGCACATAGCATGCAGTGCTGACTGCCTCTGCCCAGAATGTTAGAGGCATCTTTGAATCAGCTAACATGGTTCGAGCGGCCTCAATAAGTGTCCTATTTCTCCTATCAGCAACACCATTTTTTGAGGAGTTCTAGGAGCACTATATTGTCTGGCAATCCCTTTTGAGTTTTAGAATGAGTCAAGAACTTGATTCTTAAACTCAGTCACTTGATCACTTCTAATTATCTTAACCTTCTGATCAATTTTATTTTCTATTTTAAGAATAAAAGATTATAGAGTTTCAGCAGTTTTATCTTTAGTTCTTAAAAAGAATACCCATGTGAATCTAGTAAAATCATCAACAATCACAAGACAGTATGATTTTCTTCCAATGCCCATTATACTTGTGGGACCAAATAAATATATGTGCAATAAGTGTAATGGAGTGGTGACAGAGTTAACTTTTTTGGATTTATGAGATGCTCTATGTTGCTTTTCTTTCAGACATGCAACACAGTTATCTTTGAAGAAAAATTCCTTTTTAGGCACACCATGTACCAAAGTATTTTAACCAGTTTTGCAGGACCGGTGAAGGGTATGCACTTACAACACAACAACACAATGACGAGAATTGCTTAGAGCACTTAACAGATCAAATAGTGAACTGGTTAACTTTTAGTGAATGATGCTAAGAACACAAGTAAATATGAGACAGAACAGGATAGCAAACAACACAAGTAATTGGTTTTCAATATTGTATATTGATTCTCAAGTTCTATTACAAATGTTACAAATCATAAAGAAAGTTACAAGTACTTGAGATACTTTATACTACATCCTACAGCCGACCATACTTTGAAAGCTAGCTGGATACATTTGACTAGACAACTATAAAATCAAATGTAGAGTCAAAAGGCAGACTTGCCTTTTGACTAGTGACTATGACATGCCATAGCTCACATCCTAATATATTACAAAAAGGATAAAAGTACATAAAGTAGAAAGCATGGACTCATGACCTCAATGTACAGTTACCAAAAGCATGGACCTTTCACCAACTCATATAAGTTGGTGACTTTACAGAGTTGCAGCGGAAAGGTGGTCCAGCTTTATGGTAAAGTACATCAGATAAAGGCATATCCTCAAAAGTCTTTGAAAGAAATCTGTCTTCACTCTTTGGCTTTGGAAGACTTTGTCTTTGAAGCTTCGGAAGACTTCACTTGTGACTTCAGAAGATGTTGGTCTTGGGTTCGGAAGATTTTACACTTAGAATATTTCTAGTGCAGGGTGTAAAACTTCCGAAGCATTTCTACTTCAGTTCTTTAGTGCATACATGCATAGAGACTTTAGATGTTTTGGCTGCATAAGACTTATAGGAATCCTTACAAACTCCCCCTAGGTTGATGCTACCAAAACATTAGAAGATATTTAGTTGTTGATAGTCCTCATGATGATGATGACCATGCCCTTCTTCATCAGATGGTCAGGATCACTCAGACTCTCATAATATCTTCTCATCTCAAAGAGATCATGCAGAGGTAAGTTGAATAGGTCTTGCCATGTGTAGACGTTTTCAACACCTTGATCTCTGATCACATGCCATATTTCTGGATTAGTTGTGAAGGTCCAAGATAAGATGGGTCTCTCAGCTGCAAGAGGAGCCACTTGAATTGGAGTTGATTGGGCTGCCTCTTTATGCACTTCCTTAGGTTTATCTGACTCAGCCTGAGGTGTAGAGGTGGATGATTTAGGCTTCTTCTTCTTCTTAGAGTTTGGCTTAGAAGCCATCCTCTTCCTCCTCTTTGAAGACTTTAACTAAGAAGACTGGTCTGTAGCACCTTGTTGATCATCCTTGTCTTGCTTAGTTGGGTGTTCCTCCCTCACAGGTTCAGAAGGAGAGGGAGTTTCACCCTACTGTGGATCAGAAGATGAAGCTTGCTGAGGCTAAGTAGGAGGTCCAGGTTGTGTTGTCTTAGGTTATTCAACCTTACCTCCACTTCAGGTGGAACTTGACATGGAGGGGAGTGTAAGCTAATCAGCTCTCCACTCTTGATCTTCTACTTGATTACCTTGATATGCTCATCCATTGTGGATAGAGATATAAGGCCAAGTGTCCTTCTAGAGAATCCATACAGCTTCAAAAAGCTCATCATCCTTTGTCTATCAGCAGACTTCTTCATACTCTTTTGGATGATGGCTTTAGACTTTGCAGCCTCTTCCCTCATCTTTCTTTTTGTTACCTTTTGTTCTTTGAGCACTTTAAGTTCAAGTTGTTTGAGATACTCAAACTCAATGTACTCAAAGGACAATGGAAGAAGTGTAGATGCCTGGTAGAGACCTGTGGCACTCAGGTAGTTGATCATGTTTTCCCTATATGTTTCCTTGTCTACCTGAGGTTCTTGGTAGTGAGCTGCCACAACCTCTTGCACAGGCTTTCTTGAACAGGGGAGAGAGTAGGAACATGCTTGTATAACCTTTTCAGTCTCTTCTCCTCTTTAAATTGGAGAAGTAGCCTTGCATCCTCTGCTTCCTTCATCTCTCTTGACACTTCCATGTCAGCCAGTTCATTTAATTGCTCTAAGGGAAGAGATATAATCTCATCTATGTCATAGTTCCTGGTCTGCAAGTAAGTAATCCTGACTGCCCTCAACTCATCGTCTTGAGTGTTTGGTCTGGGGGCAGCCCTGATTGCAACTTGCATAAAGCCTGAAGACCAAGAAGAACTTTCTCCCTTAGCTTCCTCTTCCTCTCTCTCTCCTCCTCCTCAATCTCCAAGGAGTTAGAATCCTTTTCCCTTTGTCACCCACAGACCTTTGTGAAACAGGGTGGAGAGAGCTTTGGCATTCATTGCTTGGTGTAGCATCCAAGCTCTGGCCAGAGAGACGTTGTGAGACACCTTCACTAGGAAGTGTTTCACTGAGGGAATGAATTTCTGAAGCAGTTGTAGGTGTGACAGGGCTCTCAGGCTCTATCACTGGGCCTTCAGCCAAGGTTTTCCCTTTGAAGCTAATCTCAAGGTCTACCTCAACATCTAGTTAACCAATGACATTACCTGATTGCCTTTGTCTCCTTCTAAGGCTGAACTCTTCAGTAATTCTATCTTGAATCCTGAGTGCTAACCTGTCAGCTTGTCTTGATTGACTTGGATTGACAAGTGGCATGTTAATCAGGTCAAGACCTTCATAGTAGTTCAAGGTCTGAAAATTGATTACTTCTTGCTTCCCTTGAACTCTTTGAAGAATGAGGGCTCTTCTATCAACATCATACCTCCACCTAATAATGTAGTTTGAAGTTCCTTGAGGTGGGGATGACATAGCCCTTGGAATGCCTTCCTCAAAGAGACTCTTATTGACAGAGTCTATAATGTCCATATCAATGTGAACTTGAGGAAGTTGCTGAGTATGCACAATTGCAAGTGAGGATGGTGAGTCCTCAATGTCAATACTCTCTGAAGAACTCCAAGGTTCTGTGACTGTAATGACTTTCTCCCCCTTTTTGGTAGCATCACCCTCTTACATAGGTAAGCTAGGAGTTAGGTCAATCACATTCACAGGTTCTTGTGTTCCTGGTTGAGCTCCCCATAAAGGTCTCCCAGCTAGTTTCTCCCTAAGATAAGATATCTCAAGTTGATGATCATTGATCCTATTTTGCAGGGTAGTCACCTGAGATTCAAGGTGACTAACCTTAGAGACTAAATAGGAGCATGTTTTTAACAGTATTTGCACCTTTAGTCTCAGATTCCCCTCATCTTCATCAGAATAATCATTGGGAGATGAGATGATTGGACCAAGGTCCTCTCTCTCACCACCAGCTTTAGGTTCTTGGCTGCTGGATTTCCTTTGCACATTGACAGCCTCAGTTGAAGTGTCAATGGGCTGAGTTGCCATGGTTGAGGTCTTAATGATGTAATCACTTGTAGAAGTAAGAGCCTCTTCCATATGGATATCCTGAACAGATTCAAAAGTATCCACCTCAGTGATGGGTGACTGATGTGGGCTAGATAAAGGAGACTTAGGTGTACTCATCTCTCTTTGAGTAGGGGAAGAGTAGAGAGACTCATGGTACCTACTAAAACCTAAGTCTTCATCAGTATAGAATGAGAGGTTGGGAATGGGTTGATTTAAGTCTAATGGCTGGGGATGGTAACTGCCCCTGAAGGTTGTTCACTTGAGTGTTGAGACTCAGAGTGAGGGCTTAAGGCAGTTGGGTTTGTGAGCTCATCAGGGTGAGCATGAGGAACCTCACCACTAATTCTTGAAGAGATGGGATTGGTTTGCTCCTCAAAGGAAATGGGAGCTCTAGTGTCCACTTCCTCTTGTATGGGTGAGTATATAGGGACCTGCACAGACTCAATAGCTTGAGCAGGGGTTTGTTTGGATTTTCTTTGGTAGGTGAGGGTGATTTGTGGTCTTTTTGGTGGTTAGGAGGTAGAATGTGTGGGTTCAACACTAGCTTGTGTTGCTAGGTTGTCACCTTGAGCAATGAGCTCTAACATTTTTAGGACAAGGGCTATTTCTACCCTTGAGAAGCCTACAGTTGGCTTCTTCATAATTTTAAAGATGTCGGGCTTCATCTGTCCCAATTTAAGAATATTATCTGTTTCCCTTAACTGTGAGCCCAGTTCATAGTTGAGAATGTGTTGAACATATCTAGGAAACATATAGTACTCTAAGGAGTCCAAGTTAGCAAGCAAATTGGTATAAACAAACTGAGAGTACCTGAACTTGACCCCTTGAACCATTCCATGCACTATGAAGGATAGATCTTCAGGAATCTGGTCCCACCCTCCATGCTTGTTTGACAAGCTGTGGATAACCACATAAAGCAGGTATTTCCACTGGGATGAGACCTTCCCTTTCTTGAAGGTCTTTACAAAAAATCTCCCTCATAGCCCATCTGCTCAAAGGAATGATTTACAGCTTCCTTTGGGAAGGACACCTCACCTTCTTCATCATCGATGAAGATTGTCCTCCCCTACACTTGTCTTCTCCCCATCCATAATGACCTCTTGGCAGGTCTTCTAGAATTCAAGCAGATGATCCTCATCAATAGTAGGATCAATGGTTAGGGAGGTGAAGTAGTTGGATAGAGCTAAGAAATGGCAAATCTCTGAGAAACTTTCATCTTTCTCAGAGCTTAACAGAGCAACCTGGTTGTGTTGCCTGTGAAGTTGCATGGAGAAATCTGGGTTGTTTCTGCGGTTTAGGTTGGCCATTTGAGAAGCTTAAGGATGAAGAAAGATGAAGAACAAAGGCGGTTTGAGAGAATTTAGGTTTAAGGAATAGTGTAATTGAAGAAGATAGTGAAAGAGGGTGGAACCGTTGGGTATATATGTGAAAAGGATTTGAGACAAAGTTAATAAAAGAGGATAAACTTTGAAATTCGGATGTCGGTCCCACCTCTGAAAAATAGTTTACTTTTGCCCAAAAAGTAGTTTTCTTGGAAGTCAAGAAATCTTCCGAAGGTTATTTGCTTCGGAAGTTCTGAAGAAAAAGCTTCCGAAGGCAAATTGGCTTCGGAAGATATTTCAAAGGTTTTTGAGAATTTTGCTTCGGAAGAGAATTCACACTCAGAGATTTTTATTTTAAGGAGAATAAAAACTTCCGAAGGTAAATTGCTTTCGGAAGAAATTTGTTCTTTGAAAACATACATGGTACTTAAGTTGATTTTAAGCTTCGGAAGATATTTTAGAAATTTCTTCCGAAGGTAAAATTACTGAAGCAGATATTTGTTTACTAAGACATAAATTTCTTCCGAAGGTAATTTTAAATCTTCCGAAAGGAAAAGAGATCAAAATTTTAAAAAATCAAAGAAAAGTCTTTTGAAAAGATTTTCTTCCAAAGAAAACAAGGCCTTATGAAGGTGATAAAATAGACAACTTAGGACACACAGGTTTTAGAAATAAATATGATTAAGTTTTAAGAAAAGCTATTCAAAGTTAATCGTCCCAATAGCTGATACAAGATATTTAAATCTCTGCTCATCAAAAGCTTTGGTGAACAAATCAACATATTGTTCATTTGTGTTAATTCTGACTAGTTTGATTAATCCCTTTTCAAAGTTATCTGTGATACCTGATATTGATATGCTTTGTCCTTGAGTGCTGCACATGATTTTCTGTGATTGAGATAGCACTGTTGTTGTCTATGTAGATGGGAGTCTCCTTGAAGTTGAATCCATAGTCCAACATCTGATTCTAAATCCAAAGCACTTAAGCACAGCAGCTTGCAGCAGCAATGTATTCAGCCTCAGCAGTTGATGCAGATACACAAGATTGTTTCTTACATTGCCAAGAGACTACTCTTCCATCAAGAAATTGACATCACCCTGATGTAGACTTTGTAGTCATGTTGCAGCAACCATAGTCACTATCTGTATAAGCATACAGATTAAAGTCAGAATTCTTTGGATACCAAAGGCCAAGTGATGAAGCACCTTTAAGATATCTTAGAATTCTTTTGACAGAGACCAGGTGTGACATCTTGAGGTTGGCTTGATATCTTGCACAAATGCATGTAGCAAACATGATATTTGGCCTGCTAGCTGTGACGTACATAAGAGACCAAATCATTGCCCTGTAGAGATGCTCATCAACACACTTCCCTTCAAGATCAGGTCCAAGGGAGTGATTTTTGGCTATGGGTGTCTTAGGAACCTTACAATCAATCATGTTGAACCTTTTAAGTATGTCTTGTACATACTTTGACTGACTTATGAAGATGCTATTGTCAACTTGCTTCACTTGAATTCCTAGAAAGAAATTGAGTTCCCCCATGAAACTTATTTCAAACATGTCCTTCATCAGCTTTTCAATGTCTTTGCAGAGCTTTGGATTAGTTGGCCCAAAGATAATGTCATCTAAAGGATGGAAGTTGGGTATCCAAAGAATTCTTTCTAATCCAAAAGAAAAGCTGATGAAGGACAAGAAACAAGAGTGAAGACAAACATTTGCTTCATTGGTTTGTCCTCTTGTTCTCACCCCTGAATCAACATCTCCAATGATGTTTGTGGTAGGATGAGACTTGTGGATCCTTAGTTGAGGGATCACAACAAGTTGCTTAGACAGATCTAAATTTGAAAAATTCTGATCTGGCAAAGAAGATTCACCCACCACAGCAGCACACTTATCAAGATTGACTTGATCCAATGAGTGTGTGACATCAGTGATGTTGTCTTCAATGGAGTGGTTATCAGCATCAAGAAATTCCTGATCACTTTCACCACCACCATTTTCTCCAACATTTGAAGCTCCTTCCTCTGAGTTTTGTGCCTCTAAGCTGGAAATTGAAGGCAACCCAGAAGTATCAGCAGGATTTGTCATTGATGTGCTAGTAGAAGCTTCATTTGCATGATTAGTTACCATTAGAGCTTAAGATGTGTAGCTTGAAGGTCTTCTAAGCTCAAATCTTGGGTCAGGATCACCTGTAGGTAGTATATCTGTGGACCCTGAAACATTCTCACAAGATTTGTTAAAACAGTTGGTAACTAAATAAAGATCAAATAGCCAATCCGGACCAGAACCTTTCACACTGGGAGTGTACTCATTGAAAGTCACATTGGCTGACTCCTCAACTACTCTAGTTCTGAGATTGTATACTCTATAAGCTTTAGCTTGAGAAAAGTATCCAATAAAGTGTCCATCATCTGATTTCTCAGCAAACTTGGCAATTTGATCTTTGGTATTTAAGATAGTGCAAGGACATCCAAATGACCTGAGAAAACTAATGAAAGGCTTTCTCTTGTGCCAAAGTTCATAAGGAGTCTTACCATGTATCTTATCTATCAAAACTCTGTTTTGCACATCGAAAGCAGTGTTCACTGCCTCTACCCAGAAGGTGATGGGTAGTTTAGAGTCAGACAACATAGTTCTTGCAGCTTCAATAAGTGTCATGTTTCTCCTCTTAGCTACAATTTTGCTGAGGAATCCTGGGAGCACTATATTGTCTTGTAATGTCACACCCCGGGCCCAGATAGGGTGGGACGTCACAGACTAGCAACAACATATGGCAGCGGAAACAAACCACTATAAGAGCTCAAAGGAGAGAATATCACATGGCATTAAAGTTTTAAAGAGTAACGGGGCTAGATACACATCAAGACCCCAATTAAGTTTTACAATCAATCATAAAAATAAAATTGTACTTGTTCAACACACAGATATAAATTGTTCAAATGTTTCATCAAGGAATAAGCCAATGCCATGTCACGGGGGTAAGTCTAGGTCGTCAAACAGCTAGGATCTCTTCAAACATTACCTGAAACATGCTCAAAAGAAAATTGTGTCAACTATAAAGTTGGTGAATTCAAGTGCTTAAAGTTCAAAAACAAAAGGACTTAATAAATACTTCTTTGATTAAAAGAAAAATAATCATTGTTTATCATGGTGGGAGAAATAAAATCATAATCAACCCTGCACTCAGTCCCCGGTTAGCCTCTTCTAAAGTTGTGTTTTACCGGATATTCCCGAAGGAAGAAACTGAGCCCCATACCAGTGAACCCTACCTGCCCGGATGGTTCACCATAGAATCTTAACAAAACTTGTTACATGCCACAACGATCCCTCAGGATCTCAGTGGGGTAACCTCCCTGGAACGGAAGCCACTGTGTGTGGGGGATTCCCCAAATAGATCTATCCATATAAATCAAGCGGTTCACGAAAGAATTAATGATCATGATATAAGAATTAGCAGGTAACCACAATCCCACATAGTATCATCAAATAAAGCACAATCATAGTTCATAAAAGTAGAGCATGTTCATCCCAAAACAGTAGTAAAAAGGGGGATCACTAGAACTCACCTTAGATATCAAGCAAAAAGAAATTCTTCGCGTGCCGG
Organism: Flaveria ramosissima; assembly: GCA_025215565.1. Taxonomy (NCBI): domain Eukaryota; kingdom Viridiplantae; phylum Streptophyta; class Magnoliopsida; order Asterales; family Asteraceae; genus Flaveria; species Flaveria ramosissima. Next base: position 43,800,064 of record CM046040.1, read on the forward strand.
GAATGTCTCAAGTCTAGCACCCTAACATAAGTATATTAAGTGATTAGCTACTGCTCTAAACCTATTTAAGGAGCAACAATGGTGCCTAAGACTTAAATGGACGGGTTCGGCTTTGATTCAGTTAGGGTTTGTATAAAAGGTTCCTTTTATGGAAAAGTCATGGTTTTTCATGAAATCAAAGGTTTCTACATTACTAAACCAAGAATATATAGTAATTATGCCATTTAAGGGGGCAAATGGACTTATGGGAGTCGGTTATGAAGTTTTGCAAAATTTACAGTTTTGCCCCTGAAGTATCAAAATTGACATTTTCTACCCTTAAGATTAGTTTCTTGCATTAAGTGACCTCTATACTTAAAAATCAGGTTCAAGACATTAATTCAACTTGTTTTAAGAATTTATAACCAAAATTCAGTTTATAGTCTCGGTTTGCAAATTACGCTTTTAACGTTGCCGGTTACGGTAAAACCGAACGGTTTAAAAATGGTTATCTATGAGTTTTCGCCTTTTGAGTCTAAAACCAGTAGATAACTTTTTAAAGTCATTTTAATAAGTTTCCAACCTTTTAAATCACAAATTTTGCCCCTAGTAGTTCAAAGACCCGTTTTTACGTTTAAACCGTTAAAATGCGTTTTTAGTCGGGTTTGACCATTTTAAAAGCTTGTTTGACCAACCATTTTACCTTTGAGGTTATTTTATCTTTTAACCTACTGGAAAATCATGATTTTTATAATTTGTAACATTTAACCCATTTATCGTATATTTTTCCTTAAAAACGCCTCTCGGTTTACACCCGGTTTCACTTAAAATCCATTTAAAATACCATTTGACCACTAAAAATTCTCATTAGCTCCAGAACACTTTATTAATCCTTAATGAACCTGGAATTCTTTTTAAAAAGTTTATAGTTCAAGATTTCTTGTTTTTAAGTTATTTTACACGTTTTCGGGTCCCGAAAGTGACCAAAATGGGTTTAAACACATTATGTCTTTTGTTCCAGAGGTCAAACCATGTTATTAAACTTAATATGCACTAAAACTTACTGAAATAACAGTCCCAACACGTTGCCTAAAGGTTCTACTCATATAAAGGTTTCAAGAGGTGAAAATATGCCATAACCGACCATTACACATGTGTGATTCATGGTAACTTAAGTTTAATATTGCCAAAACTTCATCTTACTTAAAAATCAGATTATTGAGGCGTCTTAAAAGTCATTTTGAGCAGGTTACACGTTTTTTTTGAAGGGTTACAAGATACACAAGTTTGATAGTGCCAAAAACACCAAAATAGGGTTTTCAAGGGGTAAATCGGGTTCTACCCCTTAGATTGACCATTATATCATGTGATATACCTTCAAGTACGTTGGGAACTCTTCAAGAACAAGGTGAGGGTGAGAGGTTTCTGTTACAACAAGAAAAAGTAGGTTTTTAGGTGAACAATGAAGTTAAACTTGAGAAATGACCAAAACCGAACATAGTGAGCTTACACTTGATGTATCTCACGGTTTAGAAGGTGTGGATGGTCGTGAATGGATGAAATCTCCTTGGATGAGGCTGGAGAATCTCGAACAAAAGCTGGAACCTCAAGTATTGCACGTTCCAAGCCTCAAAACATCACCAAAAGTCACCTTTCTTGCGGTATGCTGCTGGCCGATGGTTGTATGCTTGTAGTTTGCGATTTTGGAGCTTGGAAGGAGAGGATTAGAGAGTGTTTGATAGAGAGGAGGTGGGTTCAGCTGGTGAATTCGAAATGGGGGAGAGAGAAGAGGAGTGTCTTGCAATTCATGTAAAGTGTATGGGTGATAGGAAGGTGGTGTGTAGTGGAGGACAAGGGTGGTGATTGGTGGCAAGGGGGGCGGCCGATTCTTGGCCTTTAGTGAGGCATTTTGATTTAATTTTTATTGTGGAAATAATATTATGGGGTATTAATTTGAAATGTAGTGTAGTATTTAAAATTGTTAGTTAGTATATTGTCTTATGCATGGTAATGCATGCTAGACCGAAATTCCAAGTGTGTGGGTGGTACACATATTTTTAATTGATTCAATTGATATTCTTAATTCTAGCTAGGGTGACTAATTGACATTCCCGGACACTAATTTTAAAAAGGTAGAAACCTAATTTGGTTAAAAATCAAAAGTAAAGATCACATGAAATCATAATTTACATCAAATAGCAAGAATTGATTCCAATTTCATATTAGGGTTGTATAGTTTCAATTATTAGTACTCATAGCATGGATAATGATGCAAGTAATCTAGGGTTAGGGTAACAACCTGGAGGTCGGTTGTCACATTCTCCCACCGTTTAGGAATTTCGCCTCGAAATTTAACTCTGATTAGGGACTGAACGGGTGGGTTTGAAGAGGTGTGGATAGTTCCTCCTCATTTCATCTTCACGCTCCCAAGTAAATTCAGGTCCTCGCTTGGAGTTCCATCTAACTTTAACCTTGGGTATGCGGCTCCGCCGGAGTTGTTTGACCAAACGATCCGTGATCTCCACAGGTTCTTCCACAAAGTTCAATTTGTCGCTTATCCTTGCTTCTTTTAATGGTAGTTCCAGGGTTTTGTCTACCATGCTCTTCTTCAAGTTTGACACATGAAAGGTGTCGTGTATGTGACTCAATCCCGGGGGTAGTTTCAACTTATATGCTACTGGGCCAATTCTTGCCATTATCTCAAATGGTCCAATGTATCTTGGGCTTAGTTTTCCTCTTTTTCCGAATCTCACCGTTCCTTTCCACGGTGCTACTTTTAGCATCACTCTGTCGCCCACTTGGAACTCTAGAGGTTTCCGCCTCCTGTCGGCGTACTTCTTCTGTCGGTCTCTAGCTGCTCTCAGTCGTTCCTTTATCTTATAGATCTTATCGGTGGTTTCCAACACTATGTCGGGTCCCATCACTTGGCTGTCACCAATCTCATTCCAACTCAAGGGTGATCGGCATTTCCTGCCATAAAGGACCTCGTACGGAGCGGCTTTGATACTCGCGTGGTAACTGTTGTTATAGGCGAATTCCACCAAAGGAAGATGGTTATCCCAGTTTCCGCCAAAGTCCATCACGCAAGCTCTCAACATGTCTTCCATCGTTTGAATAGTTCTTTCGCTCTGTCCGTCGGTCTGAGGGTGGTAAGCCGTGCTAAGATCTAAACGGGTTCCTAAAGCTTGCTGGAACGATTTTCAGAAACGAGAGGTGAAACGGCTATCACGGTCTGAGATGATCGACAGAGGCACTCCATGCCTTGTTACAATCTCGTCGACATAAAGTTGGGCCAGTTTCGTCATATCGTAGTCTTCTCTAATTGGCAAGAAGTGAGCTGATTTGGTTAATCTATCCACTATTACCCAAATAGCATCGTGACCTCTAAACGTTCAAGGCAGCTTGGTAACGAAATCCATCGTAACATTATCCCATTTCCATTCGGGAATCTTTGGTTGCTGCAACGTTCCCGATGTTTTTGGTTCTCAGCTTTTACCATGGCACAAGTTAAACATTTCCCCACATAAACAGCGATTGATCTCTTAATTCCTGGCCACCAGAAAAGTGTCTTTAAATCCTGGTACATCTTATCACTTCCAGGATGAATTGAATACCTAGACTTGTGTGCTTCATCGAGGATTACTTCTCGAATTCCTCCGTGTTTTGGCACCCAAGTCCTTCCACCATATCTATATGTACCATCGTCCCCTATCTCCAACTGCTTCTCCATTCCAGTCAAACCTTCTTCTTTCAATTTTTCTTCCTTTAATGCCTCGCCTTGAGCTTCCTTCAATTTTGCTATAAGGTTGGTATACACACTCATTCTTAAGGCTCGTACTCGAAGAGGTTTCTCTCTTTCCTTTCGACTTAACGCATCCGCCACAACATTGGCCTTACCAGGGTGGTAGCGGATCTCGCACTCGTAATCGTTTAATAGCTCAACCCATCTTCTCTGACGCATGTTGAGCATCTTTTGGTCAAGGATATGCTGCAAGCTTCTATGGTTAGTGTAGATAATGCACTTTGTGCCATAAAGGTAATGCCTCCACATCTTAAGGGCAAACACCACGGCACCCAACTCCAGATCGTGCGTCGTGTAGTTCTTCTCATGATCATTCAGCAGTTTCGATGCGTAAGCAATCACCTTATTGCGTTGCATCAATACACATCCTAGTCCTTGACGCGAAGCGTCACAATAGACCACGAAGTCTTCTACTCCTTCTGGAAGAGCAAGTATAGGTGCACTGCATAACTTCTCTTTAAGCGTTTCAAACGCCTCATTCTGCTCTCGCTCCCACACAAAGGTTGTGTTTTTCTTGGTTAGTGCGGTCAAAGGTTGCACTATACGCGAGAAGTCCTTTATAAACCTTGGTAATAGCCAGCCAGTCCTAAGAATTGCCTTATCTCCGTAGGAGTTTCAGGAATCTTCCAATTCTTTATGGCCTCTATCTTGGAAGGGTCGACTTGAATCCCATCTTTGTTCACCACATGGCCTAAGAATTGGATCTGGCGCATCCAGAATTCACATTTCGAGAACTTGGCATATAGGTGCTCATTCTTGAGCAATTCAAGGATTAGCCTGAGATGCTTCTCGTGCTCGTCTTTAGTTTGAGAATAGATCAGTATGTCGTCGATAAACACGATCACAAACTTGTCGAGGTAAGGGCGGCAAACGCGATTCATGAGGTCCATGAATGCTGCTGGAGCATTAGTCAGTCCAAAGGGCATGACCAAATACTCATAGTGTCCATACCTAGTTCGGAAGGCAGTTTTGGGTATATCTTCTTCTCTTATCTTCAGCTGGTGGTATCCTGACCTCAAGTCTATTTTGGAGAAGTAACTTGCTCCCTGCAATTGATCAAATAGTCGTCTATTCTCGGGAGAGGGTAACAATTCTTTATGGTCAGCTTGTTCAACTCCCTGTAATCAATACACATTCGCAGCGTTCCGTCCTTCTTTTTCACGAATAGCACCGGGGCACCCCATGGAGAGACACTCGGACGTATAAATCCCTTGTCCATTAGTTCTTGAATTTGTACTATTAGCTCCTTCATCTCGGGTGGGGCGAGCCGGTACGGTGCCTTGGCTACTGGTGCAGCACCAGGCATCAAGTCTATCTGGAATTCCACCTGTCGATTCGGAGGAAGTCCTGGTAGTTTTTCCGGAAACACCTCTGGGTATTCCGAAACTACGGGAATCTCTTCGATCTTCTTCTCCTTTTGGGTTTTCATCACATAGACTATAAAAGCTGGACATCCCCTCTTCAAGCTCTTGGTAGCTTTCAAGTAAGATATCATAGGGTATAGAGTGTTACTCCTTTCTCCTTCTACCACTAACACTTCTTCAACGCTCAATGGTATCTTGAGCAGTCGCTCATCGCATACGATTTCAACTTTATGCTTCGCTAACCAGTCCATACCCACGACCACATCAAATCCTCCTAACTTAATGGGCATCAAGTCAATCTTAAACACATTCCCTTTTAGATTCAGGGGGCAATCCCTAATGATTTCGTTAGCTTCTAAAATATTACCGTCAGCTAGTTCTACGGTAAATGTATCAGTCAAGGTGCACGCGTCTAAGTTAATCAATTGCCTAAAGGTACTAGAGATAAAACTAGCAGTCGCTCCAGTATCAAACAGTACAGTAGCGGGATGATTATTTACAAGGAACGTACCGTTGACAACGTCGGGTTCCCTACGAGCTCCTGCTGGGTCCATAACGAAAGCTCTTCCCTTAGGCTTATTGGGCTTGGCATCCTTGTCTCTACCCAGCTTAGGACACTTGTTCCTCATATGCCCTGGGTCTCCACACTCGTAGCATTGTTTCCCCGGTACATAAGTACAGTCTTTAATTAGATGCCTGTTCTCTTGCACCTAAAACAGGGCATCGGGTTACATTCTCCTTGATGATGTAACTTGCACTTGCTGCAGAGTGGGCTTGTCCCCGTATACAATCTCCGGTTTTTGCTTCCTTGATCATCACGTCTCACTCCTTCAGAATTCCTTCTACTCGACCCACTGCTACTTCCAATCGCTCTTTTTGCTTCAAACCACTTCCTCTTGTCTCCAACAAACTTCTTCTTCTCATTAGCCCTTCCTTGATCGGTCCATCCAGCCCTAATAAGATCGTCAGTCAGACTGCTGGTAAGGTCGACAGCAGCTTGTAGGGTCACAGGCTGAGAGGCACGAACCATACCCCTAACTCTTGGGTGTAGTCCCCAGATGAACCGTGCTACACCTTTGGCTTCTGGCGTCACCAAATGTGGCACAAGTCGGGACAGGGCTAAGAAACGATTGATGTATTCGGTGTAGTTGGGTCCCTTCATCTCCAAGCTTAAAAATTCTGTCTCCAGCTTCTCGAGTTGATTGATGGGGCAATATTTGTTGGTCATTAACTCTCGGAATTCAGTCCAACCCATTCGATTTGCAACGTTTCTTCCACGGCTCTGGGTAATGGACTTCCACCATTCAAGAGCTGATCCCTTGAGAGATTGTGATGCAAATCTCACCATGTGCTCCATCTTGCACTCGCTGATGTCTAAGACGGCTTCCATTTTGTCGATCCACCTGTAAGTCTCTATAGCACCCTTGGTGCCATAGAAGTCCTTGGGCTTGCAGGCCATAAAGGTCTTGTAAGAGCACCCATTCCTTAACTCCTCAGCTTCATCATCGTGGCTCTCATCGTTTATCGGCCGTTCATTCCCAGTAGTGTTATCCCGGTCTGCATTTATCTGAGCAATGATAGTCGGAATGGCGTTGGCCAGTTGCTGAGCTACGAGGTTAGCAATCCTTTCGTCACTCTCTTGATTAGTATTCTCCCTGTGGGGAGTCCCTGGTGGAGTAGGTTGGGTTCCAGTAGGCCTTGCTCCCTCATGGCGGCCCCTGGTGGCTCCACGTCGACCAAAACGTGTTCCTCTGCGAGTCGGCATTCTGATAGTATCACAAATAGATTCGTTTAGCATCTCATAAATTTTGTTTCGGATAGCCTAGGCATCATTATCCTATCGCACCATGCCTCGGAAGAGGAATCATAGCATGCACATACATGTATTTACAACCCACTAAAGAACCTTAAATGTCCAATTCAAAACATGATATAATAGTTGGGCAACAATTTAGAAAAGGCACAGATAATCTCAAAGCACAACAAAACATATAGCAGTTTAATACAGACAGTTTAAAAATTTTTAGCATCTCAACAGCAGTCAACATAGTATCATCCAAACGAGTAGAATCAGAGTCATGCTCTTACAATTTGGAAGGTGCCATCACCCCCTTAATAATAAAATAATAGTCTCAACAAGAATTCAAATAGTTTCCTTCTACTGTCCACAGACAGATAAATCCCACTGAGTACTCCAGTTCTCACATCCACTTCCTCTTTAACCATCCAAACCACCCTGCACCCTTCTTCCTCTGCTCCTGCTCCAGACGCTTCACTCCCTGTGTAGCCATCATCGCCTGGAACTGGGCCGACTGAGAAGTTCGAGTGGCGTGCTGAACAGTCAGCTCATGACGGCGAACAGTCCTCAAAATCTCATCTAGTGTCGCATCGGAGGGTCCTACATCACTCGCCCGGCGACTCGACTGGGAGTACCTATCACCAGCCAGTACAGTGGGGCCGTCATACATACTATGTCTTGGCGGCATCAGGCGCTCGTCGCGAGGGTCAAACAGTGGGGGTACCGATGTCGGAATCCTAACAGGCGGGGGAGGAGGAGGAGGCATCCTAAAGGATACGGAGGATCCTGGTCTAACGCTTTTGCGAGGTCGGGAGACAGTACGCGCACCCCTATTCCCAATAGGTGGGATGGGTGAGAGGGTTGGAGCAGCTACTTGAGGAGAGTGGGATCGCGTTCGGCTTCGGGAAGGTGATGTGGAGGAAGAGTCCTCGGAAGCCTCAGTGTCTTCGGACGTGACGGATATCCACCCTGGATGTCCGCATCTCCGGAGGTACGCCTCATACTCCGTCTGTGGTTTCTCTCTCCTTAGGTGTCCGGTAGGAGCGGTCTCAGCGTCGGGGTGAGCCTTTCCTTTATCAGCCATTATCGTTATCCTGTAAGAAATACATCATGAGTAATTTGGTTTCTCATAGCTCATGATTAACATAATAGTACTAATAATAGTAGTGATGGCAATAGTATATGTTATTCCAACATATAGCTGTCTGTTTCGCCCAGATCAATAGTTTCTTCAAGTAGTATCGGATAACATAGTTCATCATAAAAATCATTTAAATCCCCTTTCAAAATTAGTTTCAAATCATCAATATAAACCAGAAAAAGTCCAACCATAACCTAAAGATCAGTGATGGAAATTACACGTCCGGTAAATTCATGATTACGTTGATCAAGTGTAATCATCAATTTACCCAACCCGATCATTCCAACACTTCCCACAAGGACAGTCCTAGGGTATCAGGGTTGTAGCCTAGGGTCTACTAAGGCATTCCCGACTTCTCTACAACCTTTGGCTCTGATACCAATCTGTCACACCCCGGGCCCAGATAGGATGGGACGTCACAGACTAGCAACAACATATGGCAGCGGAAACAAACCATTATAAGAGCTCAAAGGAGAGAATATCACATGGCATTAAAGTTTTAAAGAGTAATGGGGCTAGATACACATCAAGACCCCAATTAAGTTTTACAATCAATCATAAAAATAAAATTGTACTTGTTCAACACACAGATATAAATTGTTCAAATGTTTCATCAAGGAATAAGCCAATGCCATGTCATGGGGGTAAGTCTAGGTCGTCAAACAGCTAGGATCTCTTCAAACATTACCTGAAACATGCTCAAAAGAAAATTGTGTCAACTATAAAGTTGGTGAATTCAAGTGCTTAAAGTTCAAAAACAAAAGGACTTAATAAATCCTTCTTTGATTAAAAGAAAAATAATCATTGTTTATCATCGTGGGAGAAATAAAATCATAATCAACCCTGAACTCAGTCCCCGGTTAGCCTCTTCTAAAGTTGTGTTTTACCGGATATTCCCGAAGGAAGAAACTGAGCCCCATACCAGTGAACCCTACCTGCCCGAATGGTTCACCATAGAATCTTAACAAAACTTGTTACATGCCACAACGATCCCTCAGGATCTCAGTGGGGTAACCTCCCTGGAACGGAAGCCACTGTGTGTGGGGGATTCCCCAAATAGATCTATCCATATAAATCAAGCGGTTCACGAAAGAATTAATGATCATGATATAAGAATTAGCAGGTAACCACAATCCCACATAGTATCATCAAATAAGCACAATCATATTTCATAAAAGTAGAGCATGTTCCATCCCAAAACAGTAGTAAAAAGGGGGATCACCCTAACATAAGTATATTAAGTGATTAGCTACTGCTCTAAACCTATTTAAGGAGCAACAATGGTGCCTAAGACTTAAATGGACGGGTTCGGCTTTGATTCAGTTAGGGTTTTGTATAAAAGGTTCCTTTTATGGAAAATCATGGTTTTTCATGAAATCAAAGGTTTCTACATTACTAAACCAAGAATATATAGTAATTATGCCATTTAAGGGGGCAAATGGACTTATGGGAGTCGGTTATGAAGTTTTGCAAAATTTACAGTTTTGCCCCTGAAGTATCAAAATTGACATTTTCTACCCTTAAGATTAGTTTCTTTCATTAAGTGACCTCTATACTTAAAAATCAGGTTCAAGACATTTATTCAACTTTGTTTTAAGAATTTATAACCAAAATTCCAGTTTATGGTCTCGGTTTGCAAATTACGCTTTTAACGTTGCCGGTTACGGTAAAACCGAACGGTTTAAAAATGGTTATCTATGAGTTTTCGCCTTTTTGAGTCTAAAACCAGTAGATAACTTTTTAAAGTCATTTTAATAATTTTCCAACCTTTTAAATCACAAATTTTGCCCCTAGTAGTTCAAAGACCCGTTTTTACGTTTAAACCGTTAAAATGCGTTTTTAGTCGGGTTTGACCATTTTAAAAACTTGTTTGATCAACCATTTTACCTTTGAGGTTATTTTATCTTTTAACCTACTGGAAAATCATGATTTTTATAATTTGTAATATTTAACCCATTTATCGTATATTTTTCCTTAAAAACGCCTCTCGGTTTACACCCGGTTTCACTTAAAATCCATTTAAAATACCATTTGACCACTAAAAATTCTCATTAGCTCCAGAACACTTTATTAATCCTTAATGAACCTGGAATTCTTTTTTAAAAAGTTTATAGTTCAAGATTTCTTGTTTTTTTAAGTCATTTTAACACGTTTTCGGGTCCCGAAAGTGACCAAAATGGGTCTAAACACATTATGTCTTTTGTTCCAGAGGTCAAACCATGTTATTAAACTTAATATGCACTAAAACTTACTGAAATAACAGTCCCAACACGTTGCCTAAAGGTTCTACTCATACAAAGGTTTCAAGAGGTGAAAATATGCCATAACCGACCATTGCACATGTGTGATTCATGGTAACTTAAGTTTAATCATTGCCAAAAATTCATCTTACTTAAAAATCAGATTATTGAGGTGTCTTAAAAGTCATTTTGAGCAGGTTACACATTTTATTTTGAAGGGTTACAAGATACACAAGTTTGATAGTGCCAAAAACACCAAAATAGGGTTTTCAAGGGGTAAATTGGGTTCTACCCCTTAGATTGACCATTATATCATGTGATATACCTTCAAGTACGTTGGGAACTCTTCAAGAACAAGGTGAGGGTGAGAGGTTTCTGTTACAACAAGAAAAAGTAGGGTTTTTAGGTGAACAATGAGGTTAAACTTGAGAAATGACCAAAACCGAACATAGTGAGCTTACACTTGATGTATCTCACGGTTTAGAAGGTGTGGATGGTCGTGAATGGATGAAATCTCCTTGGATGAGGCTGGAGAATCTCGAACAAAAGCTGGAACCTCAAGTATTGCACGTTCCAAGCCTCAAAACATCACCAAAAGTCACCTTTCTTGCGGTATGCTGCTGGCCGATGGTTGTATGCTTGTAGTTTGCGATTTTGGAGCTTGGAAGGAGAGGATTAGAGAGTGTTTGATAGAGAGGAGGTGGGTTCAGCTGGTGAATTCGAAATGGGGGAGAGAGAAGAGGAGTGTCTTGCAATTGCATGTAAAGTGTATGGGTGATAGGAAGGTGGTGTGTAGTGGAGGACAAGGGTGGTGATTGGTGGCAAGGGGGGGCGGCCGATTCTTGGCCTTTAGTGAGGCATTTTGATTTAATTTTTATTGTGGAAATAATATTATGGGGTATTAATTTGAAATGTAGTGTAGTATTTAAAATTGTTAGTTAGTATATTGTCTTATGCATGGTAATGCATGCTAGAACCGAAATTCCAAGTGTGTGGGTGTGTACACATATTTTTAATTGATTCAATTGATATTCTTAATTCTAGCTAGGGTGACTAATTGACATTCCCGGACACTAATTTTTAAAAAGGTAGAAACCTAATTTGGTTAAAAATCAAAAGTAAAGATCACATGAAATCATAATTTACATCAAATAGCAAGAATTGATTCCAATTTCATATTAGGGTTGTATAGTTTCAATTATTAGTACTCATAGCATGGATGATGATGCAAGTAATCTAGGGTTAGGGTAACAACCTGGAGGTCAGTTGTCACATGTAATACCTTTTTCATCACAATATGTATCAAGGATTTGATTGTTGAATTCAGTTCCTTGATCACATCTTATGGTTTTGACCTTGTGATCACATTGATTCTCAATCTTTAAGAAGAAATTCTTCAGAATCTCAGGGGTCTTATCCTTAGTTCTAAGAAAGAAAACCCAAGTGAATCTTGTAAAGTCATCTGTGATCACCAAACAATAAGAGGTCCTTCCTAGACTCATTACAATGGTGGGGCCAAAGAGATCCATATAAAATAAGTGTAGGGGATTATTGATGGAATTTCTTTCCTTTGGCTTGTGAGATACCTTGTGTTGTTTCCCTTTCAGGCATGCAACACAATGGTCATCACTTATAAACTCTTTCTTTGGTATTCCAGTTACCAAATCATTCTTAATTAATTTATTCATGTTTTTAAAGTTTACAGGGCACATTCTTTTATGCCAGAGGAAAGATTCATCATTATTTGCTTTAGACAGAAAGCATGAAACTTCTCCTGAGGGAGATGTTTCTTGCAAGTCCATCTTGTACATGTTTCCTTTCCTGGGGGCTCTGAGCAGGATGTGCACATGAGGAATGACCACCCCAGGCTTAAGAACAATGCACTCATGCTCAGTGAAGATCATGTTATGACTCTGATCATAAAATTGGGATACACTCAGAAGATTGTACCCAAGCTCCTTGACAAAGTTTACCTTCTCAATGCTAAGCTTACCATTTGTGACCTGCCCCTTCCTATAATTTAACCAACCCTTTACCTTTCTCAGGTACTCCTTCAGTAGTAGTTGTTACTATAACTTCTTCACCAACCAGATCCTTTTCAAAGTCAAATTGCATATTTACAAACCCAGCCTCTATGATATCCTCCTCATCGTTTCTTCCAACATCCTCTCCTGGAGCTTCCTGATCTCCAACATCAGTAGTTGCTGCACCAGAAGTGCCCTCTCCTACCTTAGATGAAGTGCCCACATTCAAAAATGGGTACTTTGATGAACTGTAGTCAAATCATCTAACTCAGATTGAGTTAGTTGATTAGGTAGGCCGGCTGCAGCCTTCAGCTGTGTAATCTCTTCAAACAACTTCTTCACCAGTTGGTTTTGATCAACTAACATCTTCTGCATGCCTTCAATCACTTCATCTTTTTGTTTTTCTCTGATTTCCTGGTTTGTGAGTTTGGTCTTGATCATACTCAGTTCATTAGCCAACGAAGTATTCAAATTGCGTATCATATCCTCATCAAGGTTTTCACTAGCCTCTCTTCTTGTTGTAAATCCTTCATGTCTATGCTTGGTTCGTCGCTCAGGTTCAGCAAAATTAGTTTTCTTCTTAGACCTTCTTTCTTTTTCAACCCTAACTTCCTCAGCTTGTGCAGCAATATCCTCCTCAAAATCATAGTCTTTTTCTTTGGCATATCTCTTTCTTTTCTTTGTAGCATCAGCTTGTTGTACTCTTGTTTCTTCAGCTCGTTTATTTTCTGATTCATCCACCCGTTTAATATAGCTCCAGCGTTCTGGAGGATACATGTTTTCCCAAAGATGGGTGATCTTTCCACTGAAGTCGTGGCGAATGGCACAGCAGTCAGCAAAGATACGGGGATTCATTTGTACCAGCCTCTTAATCTCTCCATGTTTTGGAACATGAGGTATAAGATCATCAAATATCATCTGAAGAAATCGAGGATACAACATGTCACACCCCGAAAATCGCAGCGGAAAGTCGCGTGACGTGGTGGTAACGGAAGTTGGAGTTGACCCAACTTTCATAGTCAAACGTATACTAAAATGTTATTAGTTATTGAAACCATAAGTCAACATCATACGAGTACTTGGTTAATCTACATTAAACATTTTCAGTAGTAACAAATACTACTTTTATTACACAAACTTAGTTTTATTTTTAAAAGAAAAACATTGATAACGTTTGACCCTTCCAAAGACAAAGTTCCGGGAATCCATATTGAGCTCACCTATAACCCTGAAAAGCACGAAGGGTAATAAAGTCAACATAAAGTTGGTGAGCTTTCGGGGTTTTGAAATCTTGCAACCATTCATCTCTTTTAAAAATCATATGATGAAACAAGGCATAATATAATCCACATAGACTAGCTAGGTACTATGTTATTTAGGTCATAAGCCCATAATCAAACCAAGAAACACGTCGTTGCCCCACAACTATCCAGACATATAAATTCTCTCGCCACAACCTGACCAGTGCGACTGGTCGCGAGAGCGGGCCATTCTAACCCGATAGATCTACCAATATATTCTGTGGCCTCACCCCTGAGGTTAATGATTATAGGGGGATTTAGAACTCAATAGTATATAGATCCATACTACTGATTCAAACTTATACCCTCATAATATATATTATCCAGTTTAACTCATCACATACTTTAAAGAATCGTTTCATGCTTTTCCCCTAAAACAATTTAAAATACATTTAAAAATGGGGCCGAAGGACTCACCTTGAGTGTGATTTTCGGAATGAACCAATGTGCAATGCTTTTCAATAGTAAACCCTAATCATAAGCATTACGATTAATATGTCATAATTCATGCTTAAGAATGCATTTCACCCATTCTATTTGATTATTTTTAAAAAGGCATGTTTTAATTTAAAAGAAAAATGTATATTTTTGTAAATAGAAATAATTCTTTTCTTATTAAGGTTACATGTCTTATGTCCTTATTATGAGTCTTGAGCTATAAACCATCAATTTTCTATTCTTATATTATATATATTAGTCTTTATTAAAATCTTGATTAATAACTTGTCACAATTAAACTTTGAGTCAAAAGTCCTATTATACCATCATCATGGGTGTCTAAAACCTTCTTAAACAGAGAGTCAATCATCTCCACTTTGGGTCATTATTCCTGAAAATGATTATCTGATCGGGCTTTTATTACCTGAGTTCATGTAGAATTCAAGAAGTAGTTTCCTCATTATACCTTTTTATAAAATAACTCTTTTTAATATTATTTGATTATTAATACATCTATTATCTTCTTCTTACATAGCTTATTAATTAGTCGTTTAAAGTATATACGTATATTTTCTTTAATTTGTCGTAGCTTGTCCGAGGTACGTTTCATTCTTAGTCTGGTATATTTTCGATGTTTCAACCGTCGTCTTAATCGGGTTTGTTAGTCGTGGTGTCTCCTTTGCCATTTGTTTGATTTTAACCATAAATCTTAGTCTCAAAGTCCTTTTGTCGGCTTTTACCTAAGATAGTCCTTTAATTGTGTTCAAAATTCCATTTACTTTAAACTAGTCATTTGTAACTATTTTTCTTATCATAGTCATCAAAAGTCTTTAACCTACTTATTATTATCATATTAGTAATAATCTTGTTATCCAATGAACTTTCCTAATGTTCTTATCAAGACCATACTTCATCATTCTTTCCATCCACATGATCTTACCTACTTACATACATGATATATACATACATACATATTTTTACCATCTAGATCCTTAATGTAACATGTTCTTATCCACTAATCACCCATTAACAATCTATTTTCAGATTCATCAAACCCATACATAAGACATTTTGCATACAAAATCATAAAAACAACCATTTCATACAATACCTAAATGGGTGAACTAGGGTTCATCAAGATCCTTATCTTGATCATCCATGCATGAACATATATACATTGTCTAATCTAATATACCTTTGGTGACACTAGATGGAATCCTTATCACAATGCAAGCTTGATCCTCGATTCCTTGATGAAACTTCGGGTTCTAAACTAAGTTCCAACTAAGGTGCTTTAAGGTGAATGCAAGTGAAGGTGGTTATTTGGTTGGTGTTAGCCGAAGGTGAAAGGAAGAGGGGGGGGGGGGGGGGGTTCACGATGGTATCGGGTGAAAGTGACGGGGTGATGGTGTCGGGTGAGGGTGACAGTAGTGGTGGCGATGTCGGGTGAAGGCGACGGTGGTGGTGGAGGTGTCGGATGAAGGCGACGGTGGTGGTGAAGGTGTCGGATGAAGGCGACGGTGGTGGTGAAGGTGTCGGATGAAGGTGACGGTGGTGATGGCGGTTTCGGGTGAAGGTGACAGTCGCGGTGATGATGGTGGTCGCGGCGGAGGAGTGATGTCGGGTGTGAGTGGTGGTGCCGGTGGTAGATGATGTCGGGTGTGGGGGTGGTGGTCGCGGCGGTCGGTGGTGATGGTGTCGGCGGCAAGTGGTGGTGCGGTGTCCAGCGAAGGGGGAGGGGGAAGGGGCGGCCGATGGGAGGTGGTGGTGGTGTGTGTGTTTGTGTGTGAAAGTGGGTGTAAGGCCCCGTTCCCGGGACGCCTACAGTTGGTCATTCATCGCGCTCAAAACATATATTTACATTTTCTCTTCATAAATAGTTGCAGCGGAAACATTAAAAACATAATTTCATTTCATCAAAATACTCTTGCACATCAGTACAATCGTTTCTTGTTACATTATCATATTACATTTATTACAAAAGCATTAAACATAGAGATGCCATCCAAAATACGCTGAATAGCCGCCCCGTGCCATCCTCAGCAACATACCTGCCAACTGGAAACACATCAAAGTCAGCGTTGCTGAGTGAGTTCTAGTTTTATCATAAAACATACTTTACTTTCATAAAACCGTTCTTTACTTTCTTTATAAAAACATCCGTTACATACATGCGTTCACACATCATACGTACATACAGATAATAACATTATTATCTTCATCATTACGTTCGTTACATTCATCATTCATCATTATCTTTCACTTCTTTCTAGATCCTGTCAGACTTTACCCTCTTCATGGCACACAGCCACGATTACTGAGGTCGAATGACAAGGATCCCGTTTCATACATTATTAGGATCATTCGTTAATGTTCATTTCATACATTCATTCTCTCATTCATCTCTTTACTCATTACCCTTCCTTACTCGAATCTTGTCTTATGCAATATCCCCGACTCATGCTCGAAAGCTGATGTCGTGCCGGGACCTGCTCACAAGCCCCCGACTCATGTCCGAAGACTGACACAACACCGGGATACGCGACAAAGATCCCATACGAGTCAATCACAGGAATTGAACTCCATCCGAGGCTGTTGCAACACCAAGTCGCTCACCTCATTAGCCATCTCAGTGAATGTACGCTATCCGAGTCTTTTGCACCCCTAGGGTTGCTCACCTCATTGCCCATCACGATAGCAAGCTATCCGAGTCTTTTGCAACAACAAGGTTGCTCACCCCAAGGCAACATCACGATAGCATGTACTCGAGTCTTTTGCAACGACCGGGTTGCTCACCTCATACATATGCATGGCTTCATGCTACACCCCCGGAGTTATGCGTAACCCGGGTAACCATCATACATCACACCCCCAACATTATGGGTACTACACCCCCACCGAAGTGGGTACATCACCCCCACCGAAGTGGGTACATCACCCCCACCGAAGTGGGTACATCACCCCCACCGAAGTGGGTACATCACCCCCATCAACATGGGTACATCACCCCCATCAACATGGGTACATCACCCCCATCAACATGGGTACCTCATCGAAGGTCAGTCACAAAGACTGGAACCCTTGCGTGCACACTATAGACTAGCTGAACCTCTCACGGTTGAGCCTAAGGCATTAGAGCCGTGCACTTCACTTCGCTTCACTTACATACCTCACGCGATTTCATTCATTCATTAATGCATGCATTCATTCATTACGTTCCTCTTTTCTTTATCTTTCACTTTACGTTACATAATACTTTCATTTCATTCATTAACGTTCAACGCAAAGACATAGAAAGATAATCATACATAGCAAGGAACACAACATAAACATAAACATACGGCATCATCATACATACACATCAATCATACATCACATCACGCACATCATACATACTATGCATCACACGCACCGCCGTGCCTAACATAACACATAACATCGTGCATATTACCATCATCTCCATCAACATCCACCTCATAAGCTCATCATCCTACGTTACCTTATACCGTCCATGCCCTTCTCATCGTCGAGTAATTCCATCTCGGTTATCCTTTCTGAACACTTAGGCGAATGGGCATCTATGCGAATGGACCCTATGCGAATGGACTATGGGCGAATGGACCTCTATGCGAATGGACTCTCAGTCGCATAACTCTCATGCGTATGGCCTCCAGTCGCATGACTTCAGGCGTATGGGCTTCAGTCGCATACTCTTCATGCGAATGGACCTCAGTCGCATGGCCTCCAGGCGCATGGACTTCAGTCGCATAACCTCCGTGCGAATGAGCCTCAGTCGCACCATCCCTTAATCGCATGGCTCTCAAGCACATGAACTCCAATCGCATGACCATCATGCGTATGGACCTCAGTCGCATAGCAAACGTGCGTATGGACCTCAGTCGCACTTCAATCGGCCGAATGGCCTCCAGTCGCCCTCCAGTCGGTCGCCTAGCCCTAGCTGGTGCAGAGTGCAGTTAGGTCGACTGCAGCCGCGGGTTTTCGACCTCCAACCCCTTCCAAACCTCTTTTAAGCTCAAATCAACCCTTCTAAAGGTTAGGGAAACATACCATGACCTCATACAAGCATAACCAAGCAAGAAATAAAGCCTTAAACGCATCATACACATACATACATGCATCAAAACGGGTCTTTACCCAAAAACTCGAAAATAGGTTTTTGGACGTGTTCCAGCCCCAAAATCAGTTGAAAACGTGTAAAAGAGGGGTCCTAGAACTCACCTTAACGATCCCGTCGAGTAAAGCTTCGATTTGACTCGCTCCTCGTCGATTTTGGCTACTCGAACCAACCCGGGCCAACACTTCTTCTCCTTTCTCTTCTTTCCCTCTTCTCCTCCCTTGGCTGAAAAATGGGGAGAATGGGAGTGCCTCCTCCCTTTTATACTCCCTTGCATCAAAGTTTCTCTCGTTGGCGGGTTTGGTCCCTCGACTTTGGACTTTATTTCTTTTTCTTCTCTCGTCGGCTACAAAGGAAATTTCCGGGTGTTACAAGTCCACCCCCCTTAAATGGGTTTCGTCCCCGAAACCTATCATTCCTTAAACCGTCGCGAGCAATTCTGTCTCATCTCTTCTCCAGTCTCCCACCTGGAGTTCAATCGGTCTACGTCGTTTATCAACATACGATCTCTGGTTTGTCTCGGACTGCTTTCCCCCAGGGCTTTGATCCCTTCGAGCTTCTCAGTCGTAGCCTCAGTCGCCTCAATATTTTCCCAAACGTCGTCTGGTGCTCGGCCTTCACTTGTAGACAAGTAAGGCATCTACTCACTTACTCCATCATGTCACCCTTCGTGCACCTTCCCGCCATTGCCATCGAAATCACCTTCGGAATCGTCGTGACTCAATCACCTTAAGCCATCACCATGATCCCCTCAGGCACTATCAACCGTATCATCTTTTTGCAACACATAGTGTTCGCTCCGTAGTCCGTCAAACAATCCACTCTTAGGGCTACATCGAATGGCGTATTTATATTCTTACCACTACCAGGCAATTTAGCACAGAAAGCAGTAGGAATAAAACTTTTACTAACGCCAACATTAAATAACACAAGCCAAGAATCTATTTACTAGGAACATACCTGACATAACATCGAAGTCCGTCCTAGCTTCCTCCGATCTTCTTCACCCCCGAGCCTCCAGCCCTTTGCTTCTTACAGTCCCTGCTCTTATGACCTTCCTCACCACAAGAATAACACTTCCCCATACCGCAGTTCTTCGCTACATGTCCGGTCCTTCCACAACGAAAGCAGGCATCAGTCCCCAATCTACATTCCCCAGGGTGCCTGTGTCCACACTTGTCACACCTTTCCGAATCCACGTCATTTATGACCACACGTTGGTCGTCCACCCGTGCACCTTTGCCACTTGGAGCGGCTTCGCCGTGTCCCAATCGCTTCCCATTCCAATCCCGATCACCATCTTCTTTCTTGCTACCTTCTGTCACCACCATCAATCTTTCATCGTATAATCTTCCCGCTAAATCAACCGCCGACCTAAACGTACTCGGTCGGGCAGCAATCATGTGCCTACGAATGTCTGCTGGCAAGCCATGAATATACCTCTTGATCTTCCGTGAGAGGGATGTCACCTGATCCGGCACCAGTCGCGCCATTTCGTTGAACTTGGTGGTGTATTGCTGATGCGTCATTGTTCCCGCTTCTAGCATCAGGAACTCTCTTTCAACTTTATCCATCTCTCGATGAGGACAGAACTCCTCAATCACCAGCCTCTTCAACTCTGACCATCTCATCCTTCCGATAGCCCTGCTTCCCTCAACTTGGACTATGTTGTCCCACCAGCACAAAGCTGAGTCCACGAAAGAGTGGGTAGCAAACTTTACTTTCTGATCTTCTCGGCACTCGCTGATGTTTAAGACAGCTTCCATCTCTCTCACCCATCGGTGAGCAGCAGCAGCAGTGCCATTGCCATCAAAAGTAGGGGGCTTGCATCGCTGAAACGCCCCATAGTTACAGCCTCGTGCCGCCTCCGGCGTAGGCTCTTCCTCTTCTTCTTCCTCTTCGTCATCGGAGAGAACCGTTTCAGTCTCGGGTCGTCTCCTTTCGCCCGAAGGTCTACCCCTTTCCCTTCTCTCCTCATCTCTAACAGCCTTTATAACTTCGGTCACCACCGACGGTAGAATCGTCTGCATGACCTGATGCACTTCCTCCACAACCGCCTCTCTCATCGAGGCCCTCTGATTAGCATTCTCATCACCGCCCTCAGGATGAGGGGTCACAGGTTCTTCATGAACTACCCTTTCGGCCCTTGCCCTTCCTCTTGTGACCCGTGGTTCAGCACCACGTCCACCATCACCTCCACCACGAGAAGCTTTCGAAGATCTTCCACCAGCCATCCTCTAAACACACTGAAAGATTCAAACACTAACACGGTCATTCAAGGAACAGCTCAGCTTATGTCAAGTATAGTAAGTCCCTAATTACAGTGGCCAGTTGTGATTAGCCACTTACTTTACTCTTCATACTCCGAGCATTACCTATCCTGACTACATCAGTATCTAAATCTACCAGCAACACATAAACCATATAACATGCGCACATAAACCGGTTAACTTTACAAAAACATACCTGATGGCACGCAGCTACTCAGATTGGCATCCCATTCCCTTTCCGTCCCATTCTCAGTTTAAGATTAGGTTTTTGAAAATATTTACCCAATTCACTTAAACTTTGGCTCTGATACCAACTTGTAAGGCCCCGTTCCCGGGACGCCTACAGTTGGTCATTCATCGCACTCAAAACATATATTTACATTTTCTTTTCATAAATAGTTGCAGCGGAAACATTAAAAACATAATTTCATTTCATCAAAATACTCTTGCACATCAGTACAATCGTTTCTTGTTACATTATCATATTACATTTATTACAAAAGCATTAAACATAGAGATGCCATCCGAAATACGCTGAGTAGCCGCCCCGTGCCATCCTCAGCAACATACCTGCCAACTGGAAACACATCAAAGTCAGCGTTGCTGAGTGAGTTCTAGTTTTATCATAAAACATACTTTACTTTCATAAAACCGTTCTTTACTTTCTTTATAAAAACATCCGTTACATACATGCGTTCACACATCATACGTACATACAGATAATGACATTATTATCTTCATCATTACGTTCGTTACATTCATCATTCATCATTATCTTTCACTTCTTTCTAGATCCTGTTAGACTTTACCCTCTTCATGGCACACAGCCACGATTACTGAGGTCGAATGACAAGGATCCCGTTTCATACATTATTAGGATCATTCGTTAATGTTCATTTCATACATTCATTCTCTCATTCATCTCTTTACTCATTACCCTTCCTTACTCGAATCTTGTCTTATGCAATATCCCCGACTCATGCTCGAAAGCTGATGTCGTGCCGGGACCTGCTCACAAGCCCCCGACTCATGTCCGAAGACTGACACAACACCGGGATACGCGACAAAGATCCCATACGAGTCAATCACAGGAATTGAACTCCATCCGAGGCTGTTGCAACACCAAGTCGCTCACCTCATTAGCCATCTCAGTGAATGTACGCTATCCGAGTCTTTTGCACCCCTAGGGTTGCTCACCTCATTGCCCATCACGATAGCAAGCTATCCGAGTCTTTTGCAACAACAAGGTTGCTCACCCCAAGGCAACATCACGATAGCACGTACTCGAGTCTTTTGCAACGACCGGGTTGCTCACCTCATACATATGCATGGCTTCATGCTACACCCCCGGAGTTATGCGTAACCCGGGTAACCATCATACATCACACCCCCAACATTATGGGTACTACACCCCCACCGAAGTGGGTACATCACCCCCACCGAAGTGGGTACATCACCCCCACCGAAGTGGGTACATCACCCCCACCGAAGTGGGTACATCACCCCCATCAACATGGGTACATCACCCCCATCAACATGGGTACCTCATCGAAGGTCAGTCACAAAGACTGGAACCCTTGCGTGCACACTATAGACTAGCTGAACCTCTCACGGTTGAGCCTAAGGCATTAGAGCCGTGCACTTCACTTCGCTTCACTTACATACCTCACGCGATTTCATTCATTCATTAATGCATGCATTCATTCATTACGTTCCTCTTTTCTTTATCTTTCACTTTACGTTACATAATACTTTCATTCCATTCATTAACGTTCAACGCAAAGACATAGAAAGATAATCATACATAGCAAGGAACACAACATAAACATAAACATACGGCATCATCATACATACACATCAATCATACATCACATCACGCACATCATACATACTATGCATCACACGCACCGCCGTGCCTAACATAACACATAACATCATGCATATTACCATCATCTCCATCAACATCCACCTCATAAGCTCATCATCCTACGTTACCTTATACCGTCCATGCCCTTCTCATCGTCGAGTAATTCCATCTCGGTTATCCTTTCTGAACACTTAGGCGAATGGGCATCTATGCGAATGGACCCTATGCGAATGGACTATGGGCGAATGGACCTCTATGCGAATGGACTCTCAGTCGCATAACTCTCATGCGTATGGCCTCCAGTCGCATGACTTCAGGCGTATGGGCTTCAGTCGCATACTCTTCATGCGAATGGACCTCAGTCGCATGGCCTCCAGGCGCATGGACTTCAGTCGCATAACCTCCGTGCGAATGAGCCTTAGTCGCACCATCCCTTAATCGCATGGCTCTCAAGCACATGAACTCCAATCGCATGACCATCATGCGTATGGACCTCAGTCGCATAGCAAACGTGCGTATGGACCTCAGTCGCACTTCAATCGGCCGAATGGCCTCCAGTCGCCCTCCAGTCGGTCGCCTAGCCCTAGCTGGTGCAGAGTGCAGTTAGGTCGACTGCAGCCGCGGGTTTTCGACCTCCAACCCCTTCCAAACCTCTTTTAAGCTCAAATCAACCCTTCTAAAGGTTAGGGAAACATACCATGACCTCATACAAGCATAACCAAGCAAGAAATCAAGCCTTAAACGCATCATACACATACATACATGCATCAAAACGGGTCTTTACCCAAAAACTCGAAAATAGGTTTTTGGACGTGTTCCAGCCCCAAAATCAGTTGAAAACGTGTAAAAGAGGGGTCTTAGAACTCACCTTAACGATCCCGTCGAGTAAAGCTTCGATTTGACTCGCTCCTCGTCGATTTTGGCTACTCGAACCAACCCGGGCCAACACTTCTTCTCCTTTCTCTTCTTTCCCTCTTCTCCTCCCTTGGCTGAAAAATGGGGAGAATGGGAGTGCCTCCTCCCTTTTATACTCCCTTGCATCAAAGTTTCTCTCGTTGGCGGGTTTGGTCCCTCGACTTTGGACTTTATTTCTTTTTCTTCTCTCGTTGGCTACAAAGGAAATTTCCGGGTGTTACAGTGGGAGAGGAAGTGGAAGAGTTGTGTGTGTGTGTGAGGATGATTTTAAACATATTCAAATGAATGTGTTGTCTTGCATGCAAGACTTAGAAATCAATCTTGGATATTGTTGATATTATTATTATTATTATTATTATTATTATTATTATTATTATTATTATTATTATTATTATTATTATTATTATTATTATTATTATTAGTATTATTATTGTTGATATTATTATTATTATAATTATTCATGAAATCGTTAAAAGTTTACAATGTTTGCTAAACATTAATGCAGGGTTTTGTTTAATTAGACTTAAACGTTAAATATTCATAATTTAATTATTGCGGATGGTTTCGAGAGTTGACCTGATTTGACCGGGTGTCAAAGTCTCCCCTCGTTTAAGAAATTTCATCCCGAAATTTACGCTGTTGGACCTGAGTCAAATCCGGTTTTGAACAGGTGTGGGTACTTCTGTTGCATTTCATCTTGGCGTTCCCAAGTAAATTCAGGTCCTCTTCTAGAGTTCCATCGGACTTTAACTAGCTTGATTTGTTTCCGCCTGAGTTTCTGAGTTTTCCAATCTAAGACCTCTATTGGCTCTTCGATGAATTGGAGTTTGTCGTTGATACTAACTTCATCTGGAGGGATAACTAGAGATTCATCTGTCATGCATTTCCTTAAATTAGATACGTGAAATACATCGTGCACATTACCAAGTTCCTCTGGTAATTTGAGTCAGTATGCAACCCTCCCAATCCGTTCCAGGATTTCAAAGGGTCTCATGAATCGTGGACTCAGCTTCCCTCTTTTACCGAATCTCATAATTCCCTTCCATGGAGATACCTTTAAGAACACTCTATCGCCGACCATGAATTCTAATGGCTTTCTCCGGTTATCTGCATAACTCTTTTGCCGACTATTAGCAATTTCTAGCCTTTTTCGGATCTGAACAATCTTATCTGTTGTTTCTTGAATAATTTCTGGTCCTGTTAATTGTCTTTCTCCAATGTCGGCCCAACATAACGGCGATCGGCACTTCCCTCCATACAGTGCTTCAAATGGAGCGGCCTTGATGCTGGTGTGATAACTATTATTATTGGAAAACTCAGCTAGTGGTAGATGAGTATCCCAATTTCCACCAAAATCGATCACACAAGCTCTCAATAAATCTTCCAAAGTCTGAATAGTTCTTTCACTCTGTCCGTCTGTTTGTGGGTGATAGGCCGTGCTCATATCTAGTCGGGTACCCATGGCTTCCTGTAGGGTTTGCCAAAATCTAGAGGTGAATCGACTATCTCTATCTGATATGATTGAAATTGGTACACCGTGGCGTGAAACTACTTCTTTGATGTATAAGCTCGCCAATTTGCTCATACTGTAGGTCTCCTTCATTGGTAGGAAATGTGCAGATTTTGTTAATCGATCAACAATTACCCAAATGGTATCATAACCACTTGTTGTCCTAGGTAATTTTGTCGCAAAATCCATGGCAATGCATTCCCATTTCCATTTCGGAATTTCCGGCTGTTGTAGAAGTCCCGATGGTTTCTGGTATTCTGCCTTCACTTTGGAGCAAGTCATGCATTGGTTAACATAGGCAGCTATGTCTCCCTTCATGTTAGGCCACCAGAAAAATTCCTTCACATCATGATACATTTTGTCGATTCCTGGGTGAATCGAGTACCTTGATTTGTGTGCCTTATCAAGAATTACTTTGCGTAACTCTCCATGCATAGGAACCCATATTCTGTTGGCAAAACGTATCATTTTATCAGAATCTGTTGTTAATTCCTTGACCATTCCTCGCAGACCTTCACTTCCTAGGTTTTCATCTTTCAATGCTTCGAGTTGAGCATTGCGGATCTGGTTAGTAAGGTTCGAGTATATGGTAAGCTTCAACGCTCGCACTCGTAGCGGCTTTTCCCTTTCTTTCCTACTAAGTGCATCTGCCACAACATTTGCCTTGCCTGGGTGATATCGGATATCGCAGTCATAATCATTTAACAGCTCCACCCAACGGCGCTGCCTCTTATTTAAATCCTTTTGATTAAAAATATGTTGCAGACTCTTATGATCCGTATATATGACACATTTGGTCCCATACAAATAATGTCTCCATATTTTAAGAGCAAAAACAACAGCTCCTAGTTCTAGGTCATGGGTGGTGTAATTCTTTTCATGTAATTTTAATTGTCTTGATGCATAAGCAATGACTTTATCTTTTTGCATCAATACACATCCAAGACCTAATCGCGAGGCATCACAATACACTACAAATCCCTCTGTTCCATTTGGTAGAGACAGTATGGGTGCACTGCACAACTTCTGCTTTAGTAATTGAAAAGCTCTTTCTTGATCTTCGCCCCACACATAATTCTTATCTTTACGGGTCAATAGGGTCAAGGGTTGGGCTATCTTTGAAAAATTTTCTATAAACCTGCGGTAGTAACCAGCTAACCCTAAAAATTGTCGCACTTCCGTTGGAGATTTGGGGGCTTCCCAGTTCTTAATTGCTTCAATCTTGGTTGGATCTACGTGGATACCCTCTTCTTTAATAATGTGTCCGAGAAATCGAACTTCTCGAAGCCAAAATTCACATTTTGAGAATTTTGCGTACAGCTTTTCTTTCTTTAACACGTTTAGGATTAGCCTGAGATGTTGCTCATGTTCTTCCTTGGATTGTGAGTATATCAAAATATCATCAAGGAATACTATCACAAACTTGTCCAAGTAGGGTTTACAAATCCTATTCATAAGATCCATGAATATGGCAGGTGCGTTGGTTAACCCAAACGACATTACTAGAAATTCATAATGACCGTAACGTGTTCTAAAAGCCTTTTTTGGAACATCCTCTTCTGCTATCATCAGTTGGTGATATCCGGACCGTAAATCTATCTTTGAGTAGTAGCTGGATCCTTGCAATTGATCGAACAAATCATCAATTCTTGGTAGTGGGTATCGGTTTTAATGGTGAGTTTGTTTAATTCTCTATAATCGATACACATTCTGAATGATCCGTCTTTCTTTTTGACGAATAGCACTGGTGCTCCCATGGAGAAAAGCTTGGTCGAATGAACCCTTTTTCTAATAATTCTTGCAATTGTTTTGACAACTCCTGCATTTCAGAAGGTGCTAGTCGATACGGTGATCGTGCTACTGGTGCAGCTCCGGGTATCAAATCAATTTGGAATTTGATCTGTCTTTGTGGAGGTAACCCTGGCAAATCTTCGGGATATACCTCTGGGTATTCTCGTACAATGGGAATATCTTCGATTCTTCGCTCCTCATTTTTAGTGTCGATGGCTTTTACTAGAAAGGCGGGATATCCTTCATTCAGGTATCCATATGTTTTCATGACACTTATAATTTTGAACGAGGCTTTTCCCTTTTCTCCTTGTACGGTTAAGAGTTCTCCACTAGGAGTTGGCAATCGAATGATTTTCTCAAAACATACTATTTCACCATGATTTCGAGAGAGCCAATCCATTCCAATAACCACGTCGAAACTTCCCAGATCGACAGGTAATAAGTCAATACTAAAGGAATGGTTGTTAAGTTGTATCGTGCAATTTCTAATTACTTCATTGGATTCTATTTTCTTTCCATTAGCTAGCTCTATAATATACTTCTTTCTTAGCTTACATGGTTTAATTCCCAATGATGGTTCAAACTCTTTGGATACAAAACTCAAATCAGCACCAGTGTCAAACAAAATAGAGGCATAATGATTATTGATAAGAAACGTACCGTTGACTACTGACGGTTCTTGCTGTGCTTCCTTGGCATTCATTTCAAAGGCTCTCCCTCTGGCCCTGGATCCATTCAATCTTGGACAATTCTTCTTGAAGTGTCCAATCACACCACATTCATAGCAAACTTGATCATTTCTGATCATTCTTCCATCAGGTTTTGCTTGGCAATGTTGGCTTAGATGTCCAAACTTATGACAATGAGTACAAATTTTACAATCACCAGTATGGGGATATCCACATTTACTGCATTTTCCTTGAGATTCTTTGGTTGATCTTCCATTGTTTGATGTTGCCACATAAACCCGTTCAGATCTCTGATTTAAATTTTTCCTGTTGTTTACTTGTCCCTTGGGATTTTCAAACCACTTTCTCTTTCCATCAAATAATCTTCTGTTCACTCTAACCGTCTTCCTCTCAATTTCCATCGCACTCTTTCCCTGATCGTCCTTCTTGATCAGGGTTCCATTTCGTATTGTGTCATTAGTTAAGGAGTGTGCAATAGCGATTGCACTTTGGATGGTGGTAGGTTTGGAAGCTGTAACATTGCTTCTTATTTGAGGTGCCAATCCCCATATGTATCTTTCGATTCGGACGTATTCCGGCGTGACCATTCGAGGTACCAATCTTGCAAGGTCATTGAATCTTGAAGTGTATGTCCGGATCTCAGCTCCTTTCATGGTGTGATTCAAGAATTCGGTCTCAATCTTCTGGAGCTCATTACGTGGGCAGTATTCTTTAAGCAACATCTCTTTTAGTTGTTCCCAAGTAAGTTCATATACGTTGGTATCGCCCAAAATTTGACGCTGAGAATTCCACCATGACAATGCTGCATCTTGCATACTTGACCTTTTGATCGTTAGAACAATTGCTTATCGTTATAACCGTCTCCATTCTTTCGATCCACCGGATTATGTCTAACTGTCCTTCAGCGCCGGTAAAAGTTCTTGGATTGCATCCCTGAAATGTCTTATACGAACACCCTTGTGGTTGTCCAACTGATGAACTTCCTGGGTTTCCGTTCGTACCGGATCCGTTGTTTGCACCAATACCAGAACCTACGTTTGAACCATTTCATGCTCCGTTTCCAAGGCCATTACCCGTATTTTCTTGCCTCCTTACTTGACAGCCATTAGATTTGCATCATGTTGTTCTAGAGCTGATTTGACGTGTTGAGCTATCAATTGGGCTAGTTCCTCTGGGGTGGTTGGTAAATTGACGTTTCCACTCGAGGACGTGTTTCGTGTTACAGGTGGCATGATTCAATTCTGTTCCGAAGGTAGGGAAGAAGATGTTTAGATTACGTACGCTTGTTATTATATTATTATGATGGTTTATTCTATATAATTGGTTCCTTGAATAATCATACAATAATCAAATATTTACGCGATTAAACATATATCATCAGGATAAAACTTTTTAAATTTTCATAAGCGTCAAGTTCATTCATGGTTATCAAACACATACGAGTTAGTTATCAAAAGATCATAAGTTAATTAGTCTACATGCATCATCGAGTTTATAACTCGGTCAAAAAAAAAGTGTTCAAAGTACCCTGGCTAATCTCAAAATCATCCTAAAACAAGGCTCCACTACCAACATGCGTGAGATATGAAATCATCATCAAACATAATGTAGCCATGGCCATCGAAGTCTCCGCTCTCTCTCCCATCACTATCGCGTACTGTTGTGCTGACACCAATGCTGTCTCCGCCACGTCTGCTCTCTGCTCTACCTGGGTCAGTCGATCCGTAGTCTCTGCGAGGCTAGTCTCCAGGTCTGCTATACGAAAGTGCATCTGGCTCATAGCGCTGTCATCTAATAACCTCTCCTCCTCAATCGTCATCAATCTTCCATCCAAAGCTTGACTCACCTCCTCTTGGATCCTCATCTTCTTTCTGGTAGACAGTAGCTCCTTCTCGAGTCGTACACACTGGGCTACCAAGGTAATCATCACACGCTCGATGGGCTCACCGCCCATAGTGGTCCTATGTGGCGCAGAAGACGACTCTCCCTCCTCAAAGGTGGAAGGAATCCCATCCCTCGAAGCCTAACCTTTCATGGCATCCATAATCCATCTCCACTGATCATCTAGAAGTCTGGCCCGTTTGGGCATGGGCGTACTCTCCATGACATCATCATCCATCACTTTTCTCTTCTCTCTGCGTTTCCTCCGTTCATACACCAACTTAATCGTTGGTGGTGCATCATCCTCAACCACTTCTCTCTTTTCCCTGCGCTTCCTTCGCTCATACACCATCCTAATCTTTGGTGGGTGCCGCATGAGGGGAATAGAAGCAGCAGGAGTCACAGCGGTATGAGTCTCATTCTCTGAGGCCAAGCCAACTGGCTCCTCAGCAATGGGCTCGAGTGCGACTGCTGGTGGGGTAGGGCTCTCATCATCGGACTCAGATATCCAACCATTCCCCGAGTTTTCCATACCCGGGTATATGGTAGCTGCGAAGTATGGCCGAGTAGGGTGATACCATGGTGTCGAGGAAAGAGGCTCTGATGAACCGTCGGTGCTACTGCTAAGGTCAGGTGCTCTCTCTCGGCTAACTCGGTCAGACATCTACAAATAGAGAAATGCATGCATGCGTACATATTAATTTTTACAAAGTTCTAGCACACAAAATTAATAGTCTTAATCTCATAGTGACTATTATTATGCTCATGACACGGAATTGTCTTTGGAGTCAAATAATCTTTTTAAAGGTTATAGTCTAGATTTTCGAAAAATACTTTCTAGTTCACTATAACCGTTGGCTCTGATACCAACTTCTGTCACACCCCGAAAATCGCAGCGGAAAGTCGCGTGACGTGGTGGTAACGGAAGTTGGAGTTGACCCAACTTTCATAGTCAAACGTATACTAAAATGTTATTAGTTATTGAAACCATAAGTCAACATCATACGAGTACTTGGTTAATCTACATTAAACATTTTCAGTAGTAAGAATACTACTTTTATTACACAAACTTAGTTTTATTTTTAAAAGAAAAACATTGATAACGTTTGACCCTTCCAAAGACAAAGTTCCGAGAATCCATATTGAGCTCACCTATAACCCTAAAAAGCACGAAGGGTAATAAAGTCAACATAAAGTTGGTGAGCTTTCAGGGTTTTGAAATCTTGCAACCATTCATCTCTTTTAAAAATCATATGATGAAACAAGGCATAATATAATCCACATAGACTAGCTAGGTACTATGTTATTTAGGTCATAAGCCCATAATCAAACCAAGAAACACGTCGTTGCCCCACAACTATCCAGACATATAAATTCTCTCGCCACAACCTGACCAGTGCGACTGGTCGCGAGAGCGGGCCATTCTAACCCGATAGATCTACCAATATATTCTGTGGCCTCACCCGTGAGGTTAATGATTATAGGGGGATTTAGAACTCAATAGTATATAGATCCATACTACTGATTCAAACTTATACCCTCATAATATATATTATCCCGTTTAACTCATCACATACTTTAAAGAATCGTTTCATGCTTTTCCCCCAAAACAATTTAAAATACATTTAAAAATGGGGCCGAAGGACTCACCTTGAGTGTGATTTTCGGAATGAACCAATGTGCAATGCTTTTCAATAGTAAACCCTAATCATAAGCATTACGATTAATATGTGATAATTCATGCTTAAGAATGCATTTCACCCATTCTATTTGATTGTTTTTAAAATGGCATGTTTTTATTTAAAAGAAAAATGTATATTTTTGTAAATGGAAATAATTCTTTTCTTATTAAGGTTACATGTCTTATGTCCTTATTATGAGTCTTGAGCTATAAACCACCAATTTTCTATTCTTATCTTATATATATTAGTCTTTATTAAAATCTTGATTAATAACTTGTCACAATTAAACTTTGAGTCAAAAGTCCTATTATACCATCATCTTGGGTGTCTAAAACCTTCTTAAACAGAGAGTCAATCATCTCCACTTTGGGTCATTATTCCTGAAAATGATTATCTGATCGGGCTTTCTTTTACCTGAGTTCATGTAGAATTCAAGAAGTAGTTTCCTCATTATACTTTTTTATAAAATAACTCTTTTTAATATTATTTGATTATTAATACATCTATTATCTTCTTCTTACATAGCTTATTAATTAGTCGTTTAGAGTATATACGTATATTTTCTTTAATTTGTCGTAGCTTGTCCGAGATACGTTTCATTCTTAGTCAGGTATATTTTCGATGTTTCAACCGTCGTCTTAATCGGGTTTGTTAGTCGTGGTGTCTCCTTGGTCATTTGTTTGATTTTAACCATAAATCTTCGTCTCAAAGTCCTTTTGTCGGCTTTTACCTAAGAGAGTCCTTTAATTGTGTTCAAAATTCCATTTACTTTAAACTAGTCATTTGTAACTATTTTTCTTATCATAGTCACCCAAAGTCTTTAACCTACTTATTGTTATCATATTAGTAATAATCTTGTTATCCAATGAAATTTCCTGATGTTCTTATCAAGACCATACTTCATCATTCTTTCCATCCACATGATCTTACCTACTTACATACATGATATATACATACATACATATTTTTACCATCTAGATCCTTAATGTAACATGTTCTTATCCACTAATCATCCATTAACAATCTATTTTCAGATTCATCAAACCCATACATAAGACATTTTGCATACAAAATCATTAAAACAACCATTTCATACAATACCTAAATGGGTGAACTAGGGTTCATCAAGATCCTTATCTTGAACATCCATGCATGAACATATATACATTGTCTAATCTAATATACCTTTGGTGACACTAGATGGAATCCTTATCACAATGCAAGCTTGATCCTCGATTCCTTGATGAAACTTCGGGTTCTAAACTAAGTTCCAACTAAGGTGCTTTAAGGTGAATGCAAGTGAAGGTGGTTATTTGGTTGGTGTTTGCCGAAGGTGAAAGGAAGAGGGGGGGGGGGGTTCACGATGGTATCGGGTGAAAGTGACGGGGTGATGGTGTTGGGTGAGGGTGATGGTAGTGGTGGTGATGTCGGGTGAAGGCGACGGTGGTGGTGGAGGTGTCGGATGAAGGCTACGGTGGTGGTGAAGGTGTCGGATGAAGGCGACGGTGGTGGTGAAGGTGTCGGATGAAGGCGACGGTGGTGATGGCGGTTTCAGGTGAAGGTGACAGTCGCGGTGGTGATGGTGGTCGCGACGGAGGAGTGATGTCGGGTGTGAGTGGTGGTGCCGATGGTAGATGATGTCGGGTGTGGGGGTGGTGGTCGCGGCGGTCGGTGGTGATGGTGACGGCGGCAAGTGGTGGTGCGGTGTCCGACGAAGGGGGAGGGGGAAGGGGCGGCCGATGGGAGGTGGTGGTGGTGTGTGTGTTTGTGTGTGAAAGTGGGAGAGGAAGTGGAAGAGTTGTGTGTGTGTGAGGATGATTTTAAACACATTCAAATGAATGTGTTGTCTTGCATGCAAGACTTAGAAATCAATCTTGGATATTGTTGTTGTTGTTGTTGTTATTATTATTATTATTATTATTATTATATTATTATTATTATTATTATTATTATTATTATTATTATTATTATTATTATTATTATTATTATTATTATTATTATTATTGTTGTTGTTGATATTATTATTATTATAATTATTCAAGAAATCGTTAAACGTTTACAATGTTTGCTAACATTAATGCAAGGTTTTGTTTAATTAGACTTAAACGTTAAATATTCATAATTTAATTATTGCGGATGGTTTCGAGAGTTGACCTGATTTGACCGGGTGTCACACAACAGCCATTTGTCTTTCTTTAACTCCATCACATTCTCAGCCATGCACGCAAAAATCAGTCTGGCAATATTGGCCTTTTCACCTTTACAACATAATACCATTGCCTTAGCCCAATCAATGTTAAGACCATCGGATCCACCTTTACGATGATCAAGACACATGATAAAAACATGAGCAATGTATCTCCACTCTTCAGATAAAAATGACTTCTTGATCTCCTTCCGGGAACCAAAGGCTGGTCCCTCATATCCCATACTTTTAAAGGCTTGGAACACCTCAGAATCTGTCATGGTCACTTCATCTCCTGAATCTTCTTCAAGTCTTAGAATCCTCGATACAGTCTCAGCAGTGATCGTCACTTCTTGATCAACGACTTTAGCAGTAATCCGCTGTGAATCTCCTCGACTATCATACTCTACAGATCGCCGGAAGTCTCCGATATGAAGATCATATATGGTAGGCGAATGAGATATGGCATGGGCTATAGGTGATCTTTGAAGCCATCTGATACAATCTCTAAATCCAGCTGCCTTTGGATGAGTATCATCTAAAATAGCGGTGATATTATTCCGCTCATCAAACTTGAGATTATCCATGATAACTTGATGAAGAAATCAGATAAGTTGAATGAGAAATTAAGAAGATAAGGAAATAATAATAAAACAATGAAAACTAACAGTTTCGGCAAGCGAAACACTAGTTTCGCTCATTAAAACATGTTAGTTTCGCTTAACAAAAGACAGTTTCGACTAGGCGAAAATAATTTAAAATAGATTCGCTATTAGTTTCGGCAAGCGAAAACATAGTTTCGCTGGCAAAAACAAATTAGTTTCGCTGTTCAAAAAGAAAATATGACCAGGCGAAACTGTACAAGCTTAAGTCCAAATTCTGCGAAACTGAAAATAGTTTGGCGAAACTGTTAAGTTCGCGCGGACAGCATAACTTTACAGTTTCGCTGTGAAGTAATGAACTTTCGTTCAGTTTCGCAGAATAATCTGCAGTTTCGCTGGATGAACAGCGAAGACACCGAAGGGTCAAAATCCAAATGTCTTAAAAGGAGTTAATTTTAACCAGATTAAATGATTGAGCACTGTTCGAAACTCACATGCGAAGCAAAAGAAACAATCAATCGGTCCAAAACACAAACAATACTCAGAATCGCCAACGAAAGTCACGGAAAAGCCCTAGACCACTACACAGGTCGATCTTGCGAAAATGAGAGAAGAATTTCGCAATACGACTTATATAGCAAATAGTTTCGCACAGAGCGAAACTATAGATTCGCAGGGCGAATTTACAGTTTCGCCCAGAGAATCTGCAATTTCGCTAAGAGATAGCCAGTTGAAAACTAATTAGAAAACCTAGCGAAATTGCAGTTTCGCCATGCGAAACAAGTAGCGAAAGAGTAGTTTCGGCACCCCTTTTTTATTATTATTTTTTATTATTTTTTTTAGACATATATTTATTTTATTTTTTTTATTTTTTATTATTATTATTTTTTTATTTTGAATAATGAAGAACGTCATACAATGAGATCTAAATTAATCAGAGATCACATCCTCTAGGTATTTATGAACATAAAGATGATCAAAAATCATCGACCGGCAATGAGATCATACTGAATACGAGATCTTATCACAATCTGCACAGGAACAACTGAAAATTAGAACAAATCAATAACGATTGCTGATATATTTGTCCACTTAAACTCATGCCTTATTTTTTTTTCAACAAACAGCTTATGATTTGTTAAGGTTCAATTAGATGCTTTAGAATGTTAGGACCCCACAATCATTTGGCAAAAACCCTCACCCAACCTCAGGATTTCTTGAATTTTGAATCAATCTATACGGAGCAAGGCTTGTGCATTAGTGTGCAAATGATTATAAACAGAATATTTCATTCTGTAAAGGACTCATCGATTAGATGATTTGATATAATTATATCAAAATGGTGAGAGCTCCAGATCTATACTCACGTATAACAGAGGAGATGACCATTTAAACATGTGTTGATGAGAGCTCCAGGTCAGTATTATCGTACAGCAGAGGAGATCATCACTCCAGGTCAGTACTATCGTACAGCAGAGGAGATTAGCACAGACACAAGATACACAAATACAAGAATATACTAGATATGGTCCAGGGATATGACTTATAAGAGCAGAATGGGTGAAAGATTCATTCTCAATCCAATTTTTGTCAGGACTCAGTTTTTGTGCAGGCCAAAACAATTGAGTAATTCCAGACATTCTTAAGCATGATGTTTTAATTTAATCATAGAGCTGCTGTTTACTTTATTCTTCAGGCTGAGTCTATCAAGCATATCGTTAAAAATCTGATCGATTCTTCTTGAAAAATTTTATGTGAAACAGAAGCCAGTATCAGTTACTCTTCTTGAAAAATTTAAAAGGATATTAACCCGAGCATAGAGATCAATTCATAAAAACAGGGTTTATCAAAAGTTTTTGTGAAAAGATCAGCTTTTTGATGTTTTGTATCGATAGGTATAATATCAATGAAACCCTTTTCTTGAGCATCACGAATTGCATGAATTCGTGTCTCGATATGCTTGGTTCGGGAATGATGAATAGGATTTTTTGCAATCCCAATGGCTGCTTCATTGTCACAA
Source organism: Flaveria ramosissima (assembly GCA_025215565.1). Lineage (NCBI taxonomy): Eukaryota > Viridiplantae > Streptophyta > Magnoliopsida > Asterales > Asteraceae > Flaveria > Flaveria ramosissima. Next base: position 43,835,698 of record CM046040.1, read on the forward strand.
AATAAAGGTGTATGGAGAAAATTAATTCCATAATCAATCATTTGGTGTTCAATCCAGAGAACTTGAAAACAACAGCTTGATGCAGCAATATATTCGGCTTTCCCTGTAGAAAGAGAAACAGTGGTTTGTTTCTTGCTCTGCCAAGACACCAAACAATTTCCCAAATATTGACACCCTCCAGACACAGATTTTCTGTTTAACCTGCAACTATTGGAATCACTATCAGAATAAGCATGTAAATCAAAATTCCCTCCATATGGATACCATAGCCCTAAACGAGATGATCCTTTGAGATAACGAAATATTCTTTTGACAGCTTTCTCATGAGATTCTTTTGGAGCCGACTGATATCGAGCACAGTAGCCAATAGCAAAAGTGATATCAGGACGGCTTAGTAAGATACATGAGAGAGCCAATCATGGATCTAAAAAGATGAGGATCAACTGGTTTTCCGTTTTCATCTGGAGTAAGACAAGCCTGAGCAGTAAAGGGAGTCATCTCAGGAGAAGCATCATCCATTTTAAATTTCTTTAAAATATCCTTAATATACTTCTCCTTATGAATAAGAATTCCTTCTTTCTGTTGTTCAACTTGTAATCCAAGGAAGAAACACATTACTCCCATCATACTCATTTCAAACCTTTGACTCATTACCTCTTGAACTCTTTACATAATTGAGAATTGGTAGATCCAAAAATAATATCATCAACGTAAACTTGGACAATTAACATTTCACCATTCACTTCCCTTTTGAAGAGAGTCATATCAATGGTACCACGAGAGAAACCATAGCTTAGAAGATATTGTGTAAGGGTCTCATACCAGATCCTGGGTGCTTGATGAAGACCATATAGAGATTTGTCAAGCATAAACACTTTATCAGGAAAATCGGGATCCTCAAACCTGGTGGTTGACACACATATATCTCCTCATCAATGTCTGCGAAGAGAAAAGCACACTTCACATCCATCTGATAGCCTTTAAATTGTTTTTGAGCAGCATGAGCGAGAAATATTCTGATTGCTTCAAGACGAGCAACTGGAGCAAAGACTTCTGTATAATCAATCCCTTCTTCTTGAGCAAAGCCTTGCACAACGAGTCTAGAATTGTTACGCACCACTACACCTCGATCATCCGGTTTGTTCTTAAACACCCATTTTGTACCGATTGGATATTTGTTAGGAGGTAAGTCAACCAAGGTCCAAACTTTTAGCTTTCTGAATTGTTGAAGTTCCAATTGCATAGACTCCACCCAACAAGGATCCTGTAGAGCAGCATGAACGTTTTTCGGGACAGTTTGAGAAATGAAGCATGAGAAAAGACAAACATTAATTAAACTAGATTGACTTCGCGTTCGAACACCATCAGAGATAGATCCAATCACGTTATCAAGAGGATGATCTTTCAAGGTTTTGTAATCGCTGGCTGAAGGAAAGATATTTGGAGAAATGTCACCCATAGACGGTGAAAGATTAGATGAAGATGAATTGATGGTTGTTGTTGGATCAGGTAGAGGAGAAGATGTAGGGGATAAAGAATCAGATGTTGGTATCGGATAATTCATTGGAGACGAGGAACTAACATCAGTTGAAACAACATCATTTACTAACGAGTTGGAAGGAACAGATGATGGAGATGATGAAATAATATTCGTTTGAGCATTTGGAATGGACGTATCATCATCGAAAACTGGCAAATTGAACGAATTAAACACGGTATCGGAGTCAAAGAACCATGCTGGTTCAGATCTAACTTCAGAAGAGTTAGATTCCTGCCAATCAACATAGAACGACTCTTGAACGATACGTGTTCTTTTGTTATAAACCCGATATGCCTTTTGAGAAGAAGAATAACCAACAAAGTAACACTCATCAGAAACAGCACCAAACTTTTTCTTTTGAGATTGAGTATTCAGAAGAGTACAAGAGCAACCAAATGGCCGAAAGAAATCAATTAGAGGCTTTCTCTTATGAAAGAGTTCATAAGGAGTCTTCATTTTATCTTTCACAATCAACACCCGGTTTAGAACATATGAAGCACAGTTTATAGCTTCAGCCCATAAGATAATGGGTAATGAAGATTCTATCAGCATTGTACGAGCAGCTTCAATGAGAGTGCGATTCTTTCGTTCTGCAACACCATTCTGTTGAGGAGTTCTCGCAGCACTAAATTGTCTCACAATCCCCTTTTGAGCACAAAATGAATCGAGAATCTGATTTTTGAATTCAGTGCCATTGTCACTTCTCAGTCCCATAACTTTTCTCTTGCTAATTGTTTCGATAGAAAGAATTAATCTCTGCAATTCCTCTACAACCTCGCCTTTGTGTGCAAGAAACCTCACCCATGAATATCTTGAGAAATCATCTGTAACAACAAGACAAAATGATTTTTAGCAATAGATTTAACACTAATTGGGCCAAACAAATCAGTATGTAACAACTCGAGAGGACAAGATATGCTATTTAGAAGTTTGGGCTTATGAGGTTTCTTATGTTGTTTGCCCTTGGCACAAGCCATACATTTTTCATTAACAGAAAAATCTTTTGAAGGAAGTCCTCTAACAAGATTGTTCTTTACTAATTTGTTAATTATCTTAAAATTAACATGGCCTAATCAACGATGCCATAAGAGAGACTCAGAAGTTGATGCTTTTGAAAGAAGACAAGTTGCAGTAGCCTTTGACTTGCTTGAGTTCATATCAAGAAGATACGTATCATGCTTTCTTGGAGCACGCATGAGAATCAAATCGTCTGAAATTACAATCTCTGATTTTAAAAATAGACATTCATCAGATTTAAACAGAACAGGAATGTCTTTATCGCAGATTTGAGAAACACTCAGAAGATTAAAAGCCAATTCGGGAACATAGTTAACTTTTTCCAGGGTTAGAGAACCATTGGTAACTTCTCCCTGTCCAATCATCTTTCCACCCTTAATGTCACCAGCAAAAGCAACATATCCTGCATCTATAATCCGATACTTGGTCAACAAGTCTTTTAATCCAGTCATATGTTTGGAACACCCGCTATCACATGCCATAAACTGTTTACAATCTTTTACGATGACTCCTAAAAAGAATTAATAAATCAATTAGCCAGGTGTAATAGGAACCCAAGATTGAACAACTTTGTTTTTTGATGAAGCAGATTTTTTACAGAAGAAATTATTAACCAATTTTGTCAATTTATTTCCAAAACAGTTCCTATTAGAGAATCATTGAATCAAAGAAGGACAATTCCTGACAAGATGGTCCTCTTGACTACACCTGAAACAATGAGGTTTGAATCTAGGTCTGTGATGTGATGGGGTAAAAATAGGATCAATAATAATCTCCTCATCACATTCAGACAAACTAGAATCAATATCACTGAATGTCTCATACAACCCATGAGTTTGATGTTTATTTGAACAAGAATTATTATTTACAAAATTAGAAGAAGATTCATCTAACATATCAATAAAACTAGTTCCACTAGTACTGGTGTCAGATGAAGAAGAAATACGTTCATCAGATGAAGTCATATTTAATGGAGTGAAAGATAGAATAGGATGAGAAAAGAACATTTCGAAACAATTAGTTTTAATTTGCTCAGTTGGTTTTGGAGAAAGATCAGATGCATTACAATCATTATTAGAACAAAAATCATCACTACCATGATCTGAATTACAAGATGGAATAAAACTATCATGAGAACATGATACATCAGAGTCTGTTACAGTCGAACTAGAAACAAAAACAGAATTTAAACTAGACTTATGATCTAAAACAGACTGCTGATTATCAGGTGTACTAGTACTAGTGCATCCAAGCCCACTAGTTGGTCCATAGTCATAGTCTTCACGAATGTACTTAGAGTTAATCCCCTCTAAACCTGCAGACATACTGTCAGTATCTGTTTTGATTAAATCATTAGAAGGATGAGGAACAGGCATAGGAGAATAACAGTATGTACTAGGCGGAGGATAAACCTTTACATTTTCATAACCCAAACCCGTTTTAATTCTAGCTCCCCGTTGAGATTTACAAAGATCATCATGTTTCATTCGTGATATAGTCCATTTATCTAACTTTGACTGAAGTTTGCTTGCTTTAAATTCAGCAAGAGCAACCCTTTCAGTCAAAGTATTAATCTCGACATTCCTTTCCAAAACGATTCGTTTTAAATGATCATTTTCTTTTAAAGCTTCATTTAATTTAACAAAATATTTTGATTCATTGATTTTAAGTTCATCATTAATTCGCTTTAAATCCTTTTCATTATCAATTTATAAACGGTTAGCCTTATAAATCCCAAACAATCTAATTTTACAAGCAGGTGAGCACATATCCTGTATTACCTCATATGGAAGTCCCATTACCATCCTTTCAGCAGCTAAAGCTTTGTCACACAGGCATACTGGAGTACTTGACTTCTTTTCCTCAACAGTAGCAGCATCATCATCATTATCTTCTTTTCTCACTTAAACTTGCAGTTCCGTCTTCCCCAATTCCATCATCTTTTTCTTCTTTCTCATTTACATATGACACATTTTCTCTTTTGAATTCCTTGAACAACTCAAATCCATCTTTACCATCTACCTCTTCATTACTTTCCACAAACTCAGCAACTAATGCATGATTGATCTCAGTTCTTGTTTCCTCAACCTCGGCACTCCAGTCAAAGTTCGAAATCAAGGCAGACTCCTTTTTTAGATTCACATCTTCCTTTTCTTTCTCTACTGTCAGTCTTGGTACTCCAGAATTACTAGGATCTGTGACAATTGGTAATGGACATTCACGTTTGAAATGTCCCAATTGTTTACAATTAAAGCATCTTAATTTCGACTTATCAAATCCCAGTTTTGAAGTAGATGTTTGACCATCAAAGTTCTTTCGTACAGTTCTTTCCATAAATCTTCGAGATCTTAGGGTTAACATAGCCATCTGCCATTGAATATTAGTTTCTTCAAGATCATCAGGATCAACCTGGTACATGTCCTCCACAGTCATTCCCTTTCCTTTCAGTTCTCCAGTGACAAGTGCTTCATAGCTCTGAACGAACATTCCAAAAAGAGCCATTATTTCTGATGGAATTGGAGTTTCAACATTGGCCTTAGAATTACCCAAATCTCTTCCAACATGACTGTTCCCACTCGAGAAAGTACTTGTATTGCTCCCTCCTTGAATTGGATTTTGTATTTGAGAGTTTGCAGCGGATGACAATAAAGCAGCATTTTGAGAAAAACCAGATGTGGGCATCATAGTCTGGTTAAATTCTCGTCTTTTCATGTCCAACTCAAAGGATTTCAACTTATTGATGATATCCATCAGCTTGTAATCTGTGAACCCTCTCTCTTGTTTAAGCATTCTCACCTGAAGACTCCACTAGGGTGGAAGAGAATCGAGAAGCCTGTTAACTTGTTCACTGTTGGAGAGCCTTTCATTATATTTCTTTAAGGTGCTTGAGACAGTTAAGAAACGGTTTGTGAGATCTGTCAGACTCTCATTCTTGTATCCCACAAATGAATTGAATTCCTTTTCAGCCTGAATGCTCTTATCCTTTACCAAATCTGCATTACCATCATAAAATTAACATAAAGCATCGTAAAGAGATTTAGCATTTTTATGCTCTGCAAAACGGTTGTAGATGTCTGGTGCTAGACAGAGAGTTAGAGCACCAAAAGCCTTTTGATTGCGATCAATCAATTTCAAATCTCTTTCAGTATAGGAAGATGGGTCCTTGTTTTGAGAGACAACATCACCAACAGTAACCGTTGGTATTTGAGGACCAGAAGTAATCGATTCCCATTGGTTATGATCAGTGTAGAAGAAGAAAGCTTTGAGACATCTATTCCAATCTTCAAAATTATCTCCATTAATGAGTCTTGGAGGCCTATTAGGAGCAACACTTTCAAGATCAGCAAGTGTGAGAGTAGTTAACTTCGACAGTGTAGTTTCGACAGAGAAGATGATAATTTCGCTGACACTTTCGCAGAAAAGGATGACTTTGATGACAGTTTCACTGAAGAATTACTTTTGTTGGTCCATGTGATCGATGAACAGTACAATTGATAGAATAGTTTGATCAATATCACATACATAAGCCAAATAACAAACAATTGAGAGATGAATATGATGAATCAAGACATAATTGATATTCAAATGAACAAACTCACTCAATAACAATAAGCACAATGTATTTCAATGAAGTAACTGCTTGAGAATGATAGTTTGCAACAGAATTCCACGTTTTGGGTTTTGCAAACTTATCATGCAAAATGAAATAACAAAAGTATATATAGCAGTCATAGTTTCGCTGACAGTTTCGCTACAAGCGAAACTGTCATGCCGAAACTATAGTTTCGCCCGGCAGAACATAAGTTCGCCGGGTGAACCAAAACAGCAAACTGTGAGCGAAACTATAGATTCGTTCACAGTTTCGCTGGACTGCCAAAACTGCTAATAACTATCAAAATACAAAATGAAACTAACACAAGTCCTATTACAATGAAAAGTAAACATCTATACTACAGTGAGTCCAACCTATCATGATCTTCAATACTCCCCCTAGGTTGGACCTCACTGTCTTCACTGCTCTTCGTTCGGCTCTTCAGCTCCCGTTTCCTCAGCTGCTGTTGATCTGTCTTCAACTCCTCCTGCAGCAATGTCTTGAGAAACTTCAGCCACTGATTCTCCAAGATTAGTTCCTGCCTCATCAGCTTCATGTGAATGACCACTAGCTCTAGCAAACTGCCTTGTTATATCTTGAACATCCATAGCCAAGTCATCTTGTGCTCTCACCTTTTCAGCCAAATTTTTTACCTCTGCCCGAACTCCCCTTATTTTGTTCGCCACATTCATAAACAAGCTTGCCTCCTTTCTTGTTTCCTCACCTGCCCCGCCTTTATATGATTTTCACAGAGAATCAAAAGATCTTCATCACAAAAGCTGAATAACTCCATTGGGTCAAACACTCTAAATTCTCTTCCTTGTTTGACTCTAATCACAGCCTCCCCGGTGTTATTATCATAGAACCACTTCTCAAAGTCCTGTAAACGAGGAGGAAGAGGATCAGCCAGTCTTACTCTGTTTACAGTCTTAGGCGGTTTAACTCTCAACACAATTCTCCCTTTCCCTGTCTCCCAGTCTTTGTCTTTCTTAGATCTCTTTCGTTCAGCCTTCATAAAATCAAATGATTCAAAATTATCATTTAGACCATTTTTAATCTCCTTCTCCAGAAATTCTGCCCTTTCACTTAAATTAGCATTAATCAAAGGCAAGGTAGCTAATCGTCTCAGATCCCACTTAGGCAAGGTCTTAAACGCCTTCCTCTTGAGCATGTAACTGATATTACCTCCTCTTCTTTTAATCAAAAACATCTTTAAGAAAGGATTATAACACCAGCTGATTATCTTCTTGTCTGCTTCCTTTCTGCTCAAACCCTCCATATTTTGAAACAGAGGGGTGAGTTCTTCAGCCTCCTTCTCTTTTATCAACCAATCACTCTTATCCTGTCACACCCCAACCTTGACGGCGGAAACGTCGAGGAGTGAGAGTTAAGATCGTTCACAGCCACATAACGCTATTAATAATCCAAATATAATTTAAACATAAGTTTCAATTGTATCATTACAAACATAAGTCTCAAAGAAATTAAAAGTATAACATAGAATGTAACAAATCATTCTTATTTCATTTATTTAACTAGGTCCATTCCTAGATGTGCAAGCTTTAAAGAGTAGATCACATACTTGAGGTATTCCTGAAACATGTTAAAAATAAAAGGGTCAACATAAAAATGTTGGTGAGCATTCCATAGTTTTCAATACATAAGTATATAAAAGATGGCAATTCAAGTCATAAGTTAGTGAATCAAGTGATTAGGGATGTTATGAACAATGCAACAATCAAACCTCGACAATGTTTTACAAGTCTCAAACGTTAAAAGTATATACGATCAGCTAAGTGTACTTGGATCAACCAAGCAGGCTTGTCTTACCCATAGATCTACGACTTCGCTGGGCTAGCAATAGTTAATGATTGTACATATAACGCCATAACATGGTAACCACAAAAGTTCAACTAACCACAACTTAACAAGTTAAATTGCCACAGGTTTACAAGTCTCAAATAAGTTTACAAGTGCAAAGTATAAGTTAACATGTTTCACCCCAAAGTGTGAAAAATAAGCAAAAGGGGTATGGAAATACTCACATGGAAAACTCACAAGTATAGTGATGATTGTAGAGTACATAAGAAAGCTTGGATGTCAAGAGTCAAAGGTGATCTCCTAAATGATAGAAAAACAATAACTTGATGTTGGAATTCATTACAAGAAGTTAGAACGCTTAGAGAATGCTAAAAAGCGAAAGGTAGATTGAAAAAGGATTATTGCATCAATTTTAGATTCTGGACAGAATGTTTGGTATGTGTTTGAACAGGTTTTAAAAATAGCAAAAGGTTTCATAAAATTATAAAAATTTATACTTGACTAGTTCAAAGTCTCCCGGACAACTTTCATTCAGAAACTTTTTATGAAAAGATCTTTAAATAGGTCAAACAAGCATCACAAGACAGAAGGTGCTGAAATGCGCACTTATTTTGTGAAGGCTATTGTTGAGTCGTCCGATGGAGTTTGAAGACGTATAAACTGTCGTTGAAAAGTTAATTCAATGAACTTAACATTGGAGTCTGAGTTTACCCAAATTTAGTTTGTTATGATCAAGTTATGGTCGGTTGAAGTAAGACTATATTCTGCCAGAATTGTAGTAAGGCACTTATGTGCACTTTTAAAATTGTTAATACATGAAACGGGTTAGAACAATTAATTATGTTAATATATGGTATATTAGTCTTCATTTGAGTTATAAAAATATTCTAAGACTTTGGCATAGCCATCATTTAGAACAATAATCTTGCAGAATAACCGAATGCGGCGGCATAGCCGTCCATATGCAAACGGGATTCTTTGTTTATGTTAGTGTGTTGCTAGCTTAATTTAGGAATGTTAGTGATTATTATAAGATTAGTGATTATTAAAATGTTAATGATCAAATGATAATTATTAAAATAAAAGAGGTTTGGTAGAAGAAAGAATAATAGTAAGAACATAAAGTCATGAGAACAATTGAATGTTAGGATGATTAAAATGTATAATATAAAAACCATAAAGGATTACCTTAGTATTAAGAATTCTTGAAATTTCTTGTAAAATAAAATTCTTCAAATTCATCATAACCAATGGATGAAAAAAAGATATGAGAGTGAGGTTTTTAGAGAATGAGCAAATGAAAAGTGAGGCCTAAGCCTTGCTTTTATACTTGAGGTTAGGAGGAGGTTATGAATGGTGTTAATGGTGATTTATAAGTCTTTTAAAAGGGGGTTATGATTGGAATTTGAAATAAATATAAAGTTAAATAATTTAAATAAATAAAAGAATAATTATAATTTAAAATTTAAATTCTTGAAGACTTTAATTTTAACAATTTTTTTTATAAAATATTTATAGACTTTATAAAACCAATTTGAATAATCAATCAAATTATTTATTTGTTAATCTTTATAACTTTTACAAAACTTGTAAACTTTATAATTTGATTATTTATTTTCAGTATTTAAAATTCATAATTACTAATAAAACTTTATATAAGTTTATTAAAATTCATTTTATAACTTTATAAGTTTTAATAAGTCTTTTCCATTTAGTTATTTTTTGAAACATGATTAATAAACTTTATAATTTTATGAAAAATAATTATTTTATCAATCAATAAGTTGATTACATATTTAATGTATTTGATCCATTTATTAAGTAAATTAATAATGGAAGCTCAAAATGAGTTCGGGTTTGGGTTTTAACTTGGAAAAATGGCGGATGTTACAGTCTCCCCTACTTTAAGAAATTTCGTCCCGAAATTTAATCCCGAGAAGACAAGTTTCAAGAAGATGAGAAGACTGGGATTTCATTTCACGTTCGCAGGTGAACTCTTGGAGGCGTTTAAATTCAACAAGTTTTAATTATAATGTTTTGTTATGCTTAAGTTTGTCAAGTTTCATAATTCATGATTTCATGTGTTTCTTGGCAAAGGGTACAAGATTACTAATCTAGAATTTTTTATTGATAAACGTTTGTATATTAAACGGTTCAAGACGGTTAGGAAGGTTTTGCCATGAGTGAAGCACTAAGTATTAGGGTGACACGAGACTCGGAGATAAGTTCATGATGCTTTTGGATGGAATACAAAATTCATAAGAGCTTTTCAACAACTAACGTTAACAAGGTTCTTAGGTGATCGATTCTTGTTTACTATATCGTTGAGGTTTTCAAAGTTTCATTAGTTTAACGTTGATACGAGAATCGTGTTTGTTATGATTAAGGATTCAGTTTAGAATGAGGGCATCATTGCAATAGGATTTCCAGGATAAGTGCAGTTTTGAGGGGAAGGCATTCGGAAAAGATTTTTAAGGGTCGTTAAGAGATTTGGGATAATGTGTTTAAGATTTAGGAGGCCAAAATCAATGAAGAAACAAGCCAATAGGTCAATAATGCACCAAAGGACATCAAGAAGTACAAGGCAATTTGAACATATACCCAGCTACGTCATCATTTCCTTTATGCCAAACCATGAATACCAATCGCGGAAATTCATGATCATCTTTGTCCCCATCAGAATGAATAACAAGTCTTGTGAGTCGCAGTCAAGATAGAGATTTAGATATTTTCAAAATTATGAGTTCAAAGTTATCCAAAATAATGGGAATTGTATTTTTAATTATGGGTAAAAAGTTAAACAAAAACGTCGTTCATGATCGGATTGGAATTTAAACAATTCAGAATATCAACGACAAAGGCAACGGCAAATAGTTTTCTAAGTACGGCTTGCACACGCGGTTCATCATACCCATAAGCACAGCTGAGAACATTTATGTGTCTAGAAAGACATGAACACAAGTTGATAATGCCCTTATTTAGTAGAAAGATTGTTTAAGAAGGCTACCATCACACAATCATATGTTGATGATAACTCAAAGTGAAAGTTGATAAGTAAGAAATAAATGGTTCGATGTAGCTAGATCGAGTCAAAACATGAAGATAAAGGGAAAGAAATCGATTTAAGAATTCAAATGCTCCAAGCTCGGAATCAAAATCAACCTAGAGTGTTCGGGTCTCCTTTCAAGTTCAGAAATCATGCTTTGGCTTGATAGGTCCAAACACTAACATTGGTTCACCCTTCAAGTTACTACATGTTTCTTGTCACTTGATTAAAACCTTGGTAAGTTAGAGATCAAAAAAGTGAGAATAGTCATCAAGGTGTGGTTTTCACTCCTAACTTGATGGTGTATTCCCAAGGTATGACCACTAACTTACCAATCAAAAAGTTCGATCTCAACTCCTTGTTGAGGATCCACAAAAATAAGACGAGGTAACTCACCGTTAAGGTAAGGGAAATCACTCCTATCTTAATGGTGAAGTCTTACAAAAACAAAATATAACAAGATGAATTTCTTCATCAAAATCCAGAATTCACTCCTACTTTGATGAAGACGTCTCATTTGAACAAATACAATTCTTAAAGATGATATTATCATCAAGGTATGGAATTTACGCCTATCTTGATGATTGAATTTCATAATAGCAAGAAAACAATCGAAGATTGACATTTGTCACCAAAGTACGGGTTTCAATCCTATTTTGGTGAGATCATGTCATTTGCGAAATGCCATTCCAACGAAAATAATTGAAGTCAATCCTCGGGATAAGGAAATCACCCCGATCCAGAGGATGAAATTTTATAAATCACAATTGGAAACCATTTATCAAAACGAATAGAAAATCATCAAAAATAAGCGAATCACCCCTGTTTTGATGAGTTAGAATCATTTAGGAGATACGAGTGTTCTTAGTCATAAGTTGGCTTGCAAACACTTGCATCTCTCACGGTGCAGACGGTACGGAGTTTGACTTAACGACGAAAGGAAAATAGTATCAATTAGAAATTCGGAAAATTTCAAGTTTCATCAATGTAACAAAAGGAAAAATCATGCTTACAACTTAAGATCAAAGTTCGAGATAGCAGAATTTGTTATGATGGTGTAAAAATCTTGAATAATTTAAATCAGGAAGGCAAAATCAAGGACAAGAATGATTCGACATCATAATGAGATGTGAACATTCGATTCACAATCGAAGGGAATACATGGACTTCTCAAGATACGAGATCAGCTATAACCTTATTAAAGACATGCGTACTTATAAGTGACCACTCATCTCAAGGGTTTCGAGTCCAGTAAATGGATTCAATGATCGAGTCAAATCACCATTTACACTTTGCCTAGACAAAGTATCTCGAGATGTAGGAATTCCACATATAGCATTGCATGTTCTTAGTTATGGGACACATCCTTAAGAAGACTTGAGAACCATAAGTAATGGTTTAAAGTTTTTGAGGACCATTTGGTTTAGATTCCCAATATCTTTGGGTATATTAAGATCCATGTTCACGTTGGTCAAGATATGGAAATAGTTACATGAAACGCTCAACGTATAACGGTGTTTAAACGTAAGAGTTGAAATGTAGGTTAGGTTCAATATTAACAGGAACATTATGCGTGATAAGAATGAAGAGATACCAGTTCAAGGAATCAAATATTTTTAAGATACAAAGAGGATGGTTCCATTTGGTAACGCATTACCATTTGGAATCGTTGACACGTCAAGGTAAATTGACCCATTTGCCATAGAGACTTGTGTATGTTGACCATAGTTTATCACTCATCCCAGAAATCCCCAGGTAAGCATAACTGGTCTCACAATGAGATTTATACGATATGCTTGCCTTAGCCCGAAGGCCTTTTGCCAGGAAATCCAGAATACAGGTGTCTATGTGTCACACAAACTTCTTTGGTTTATGAAATCAAAACCTTGATGAGATTTTCATAAATTAGACATAGAGTCTAAGGAATTAAACCCACGATGATAAGTGTAGATTCCACATGTTGTCGAGAATAGGTTTAAGAAGTTCATTTGTCGGGGAGGGTCAAAGAGTCAAAGTTAAGTTTAGGGAGACAAGTAACTAAGTTTAAGCATACATAAGGCAATCCTATGCTAAGGCATCAAGTTGCACAAAAGGCATAGCATTAGGTAGCATGCAAACAACATGTAAGCACAAAGGTATAAGGATCTTTCTATGAGGTTCATGCAACTATAGTCTAGGTCACCATTTCTAATACCCTAAATCCCTATAGTTATGGGCTATGATACCAATCTGTCACACCCCAACCTTGACGGCGGAAACGTCGAGGAGTGAGAGTTAAGATCGTTCACAGCCACATAACGCTATTAATAATCCAAATATAATTTAAACATAAGTTTCAATTGTATCATTACAAACATAAGTCTCAAAGAAATTAAAAGTATAACATAGAATGTAACAAATCATTCTTATTTCATTTATTTAACTAGGTCCATTCCTAGATGTGCAAGCTTTAAAGAGTAGATCACATACTTGAGGTATTCCTGAAACATGTTAAAAATAAAAGGGTCAACATAAAAATGTTGGTGAGCATTCCATAGTTTTCAATACATAAGTATATAAAAGATGGCAATTCAAGTCATAAGTTAGTGAATCAAGTGATTAGGGATGTTATGAACAATGCAACAATCAAACCTCGACAATGTTTTACAAGTCTCAAACGTTAAAAGTATATACGATCAGCTAAGTGTACTTGGATCAACCAAGCAGGCTTGTCTTACCCATAGATCTACGACTTCGCTGGGCTAGCAATAGTTAATGATTGTACATATAACGCCATAACATGGTAACCACAAAAGTTCAACTAACCACAACTTAACAAGTTAAATTGCCACAGGTTTACAAGTCTCAAATAAGTTTACAAGTGCAAAGTATAAGTTAACATGTTTCACCCCAAAGTGTGAAAAATAAGCAAAAGGGGTATGGAAATACTCACATGGAAAACTCACAAGTATAGTGATGATTGTAGAGTACATAAGAAAGCTTGGATGTCAAGAGTCAAAGGTGATCTCCTAAATGATAGAAAAACAATAACTTGATGTTGGAATTCATTACAAGAAGTTAGAACGCTTAGAGAATGCTAAAAAGCGAAAGGTAGATTGAAAAAGGATTATTGCATCAATTTTAGATTCTGGACAGAATGTTTGGTATGTGTTTGAACAGGTTTTAAAAATAGCAAACGGTTTCATAAAATTATAAAAATTTATACTTGACTAGTTCAAAGTCTCCCGGACAACTTTCATTCAGAAACTTTTTTATGAAAAGATCTTTAAATAGGTCAAACAAGCATCACAAGACAGAAGGTGCTGAAATGCGCACTTATTTTGTGAAGGCTATTGTTGAGTCGTCCGATGGAGTTTGAAGACGTATAAACTGTCGTTGAAAAGTTAATTCAATGAACTTAACATTGGAGTCTGAGTTTACCCAAATTTAGTTTGTTATGATCAAGTTATGGTCGGTTGAAGTAAGACTATATTCTGCCAGAATTGTAGTAAGGCACTTATGTGCACTTTTAAAATTGTTAATACATGAAACGGGTTAGAACAATTAATTATGTTAATATATGGTATATTAGTCTTCATTTGAGTTATAAAAATATTCTAAGACTTTGGCATAGCCATCATTTAGAACAATAATCTTGCAGAATAACCGAATGCGGCGGCATAGCCGTCCATATGCAAACGGGATTCTTTGTTTATGTTAGTGTGTTGCTAGCTTAATTTAGGAATGTTAGTGATTATTATAAGATTAGTGATTATTAAAATGTTAATGATCAAATGATAATTATTAAAATAAAAAGAGGTTTGGTAGAAGAAAGAATAATAGTAAGAACATAAAGTCATGAGAACAATTGAATGTTAGGATGATTAAAATGTATAATATAAAAACCATAAAGGATTACCTTAGTATTAAGAATTCTTGAAATTTCTTGTAAAATAAAATTCTTCAAATTCATCATAACCAATGGATGAAAAAAAGATATGAGAGTGAGGTTTTTAGAGAATGAGCAAATGAAAAGTGAGGCCTAAGCCTTGCTTTTATACTTGAGGTTAGGAGGAGGTTATGAATGGTGTTAATGGTGATTTATAAGTCTTTTAAAAGGGGGTTATGATTGGAATTTGAAATAAATATAAAGTTAAATAATTTAAATAAATAAAAGAATAATTATAATTTAAAATTTAAATTCTTGAAGACTTTAATTTTAACAATTTTTTTTATAAAATATTTATAGACTTTATAAAACCAATTTGAATAATCAATCAAATTATTTATTTGTTAATCTTTATAACTTTTACAAAACTTGTAAACTTTATAATTTGATTATTTATTTTCAGTATTTAAAATTCATAATTACTAATAAAACTTTATATAAGTTTATTAAAATTCATTTTATAACTTTATAAGTTTTAATAAGTCTTTTCCATTTAGTTATCTTTTGAAACATGATTAATAAGCTTTATAATTTTATGAAAAATAATTATTTTATCAATCAATAAGTTGATTACATATTTAATGTATTTGATCCATTTATTAAGTAAATTAATAATGGAAGCTCAAAATGAGTTCGGGTTTGGGTTTTTACTTGGAAAAATGGCGGATGTTACATATCCATCTCAAATACATCATTCTCATCATCTCCATTCTTAGCCACATACACTAGAGGTCTCTCATCTACTTCATAGAATTCCGGCTCAGAATCATAATCAATCAACTGCTCATCCTCCTCTTCTTCTTCATCAATCAAACCTTTACCTTTATCTGATGTCTCCTCATGAGTAGCTTTAACAATCACTTCTTCTCCCAAAATATCTTTATCAAAGTCAAACTGTAGATTAACAAACTCAGCCTCAACAATCTCATCT
Organism: Flaveria ramosissima; assembly: GCA_025215565.1. Lineage (NCBI taxonomy): Eukaryota > Viridiplantae > Streptophyta > Magnoliopsida > Asterales > Asteraceae > Flaveria > Flaveria ramosissima. The sequence continues at coordinate 43,851,573 of CM046040.1, forward strand.
TCATCATTTCTACCACCCTCTTCTCTTGGAATCTCTTGTTCTCTTGTTTCAGTGTCAGCTGCTCCAGAGGTGCCCTCTCCTACCTTTGATGAGGTACCAACATTCAAGAATGGGTACTTAGATATATCAGTCATATCATCTAACTCAGATTGAGTTAGTTGACTGCGTAGGCCAGCAGCTGCCTTCATCTGTGAAATCTCTTCAAAAAACTTCTTAATCAAACTGTTCTGATCAATCAACATCTTTTTCATTCCATCCATGACCTCATCTTTCTGTTGTTCCCGAATCTCTTGATTCATCAGTTTGGTCTTTATCATACTTAACTCATTTGCCAATGAAGTATTTAGACCACGAATCACATCCTCATCAAGACCAGCACTTGCTTCTTTCCTAGCTGTGAAACCCTCATGTCTATGTTTTGTTCTTCGTTCAGGCTCAACAAAGTCAGTCCTCTTTTTAGACCTTCGTTCCTTCTCCACCCTTATCTCTTCAGCTTGTGTATCTATATCTTCTTCAAAATCATAATCTTTCTCCTTTGCATATCTCTTTCGTTTCTTAGCTGCATCAGCTTGTTTCACCCGTGTTTCCTCAGCTCTTTTGTTTTCAGACTCATCGACTCGTCTGATATAATTCCATCGCTCTGGTGGGTACATGTTCTCCCAGAGATGGGTTATTTTACCACTGAAATCATGGCGTATAGCACAGCAATCTGCAAATATCCGAGGGTTCATCTGAACCAATCTCTTAACTTCACCGTGTTTAGGAACATCAGGAATCAAATCATCAATAATCATCTGAATAAAACGAGGATATAACAACCATTTATCCTTTTTCACTGCCATCACATTTTCTGCCATACAAGCGAAGATCAATCTAGCAATGTTTGCCTTTTCTCCTTTGCAACATATCACCATAGCTTTGGCCCAGTCAAGATTAAGTCCATCTGATCCACCCTTACGGTGATCTAAGCACATAATAAACACGTGAGCTATATATCTCCATTCTTTAGATAAAAATGACTTTTTAATCTCTTTCCTCGACCCAAAGACTGGTCCCTCATATCCCATTTGCCGGAAAGCTTGGAATACTTCAGATTCTGTCATATCAACCTCATCACCAGTATCATCGTCCAGTCTAAGAATCCTCGACACATCTTCAGCAGTAATAGATATATCATGATCAAGTACTCTAGCTGTGATCCTCTGAACATCTCCTCCGGTGTTGTATTCCGCTGACCTCCAAAAGTCTCTAATGTGAAGATCATAGATAGTGGGAGAATGAGAGATAGCATATGCAATGGGTGATCTTTGGAGCCATCGAATACAATCCCGAAATCCGGCCGCTTTAGGCAAAGTATCATCTAATATGGCAGTAATGTTATTCCTCTCGTCAAACTTTAGATTCGCCATAATAATCTGAAAAGATCAACAAATAAATTTGAATAAGAAATACTGAAAATAAGAAAAATAAGATACAAACAAAAGAAACAATTAATTTCGGCAAGCGAAACAATAGTTTCGCTCACTAAGACATGATTGATTCGCTGAATTAAAGACAGTTTCGTCCAGGAAATCAAACAGTTTCGACGAGCGAAACTATAGTTTCGCTCATAGAAACTTGTTAATTTCGCAGAACAAAAAGTATTTTCGACAAGATTAGAATGATTTAAAGTAGTTTAGCAATTAGTTTCACCAAAAATTAATTTAGATTCGCTGTTACAAATTAGTTTCGCTGACTTGAGAAATTATAGACGAAACTGTGAAATAAGGATTAGTCTTTGCGAAATTAGATAAGATGTGGCGAAACTGTTAAGTTCGCTCGGACAGCATAACTTTACAGTTTCGCTGAAAGACAGTGAACTTTCGTTCAATTTCGCTGAAACTTCGGTAGTTTCGCTGAACGAACAGCGAAACCACCGAAGCGACAAATCCAAATCGCTTATCAGAAACAAGATGTAATCCAGATTAAATGATCAATCAACGTTCGAACTCACATCTGAAGAGAAAAACACTCAAAATCAGTCCAAAAACCAATCTCAAATCACTATCGCCGTATATTAAGCACAAAAACCCTAACAGACGACCTGAACCAGATTTGCGAAGTTATGAAGAAAAATTCGCAAAATTGACTTATATAGTCAATAGTTTCGCTGGCAGCGAATTTACAGTTTCGCTCAGTGAAACTGTAATTTCGCTAAAAAATAACTGGTTAACAACTTATAAGCTATCCTAGCGAAATTGCAGTTTCGCTTAGCGAAGCTGTCAGCGAAAGAATAATTTCGCACCAAAATTTTTATTTATTTTTTATTTATTAATTTTTTATTTTATTATTTTTTTTATTATTATTATTTTTTTATTATTTTTTTTTATTTTTTTTTATTTTTATTTTTTTTTATTTTTATTAACAATAATACCCAAGGGAAGCACATCACATAATGAGATCTAAAATAATCAGAGATCACATTCTCTAAATATTTTAGAACATAATGATGACTAAAAAATCATCTACCAGTCATGAGATCATACTGAAAACAAGATCTGATCACAATCTGCACAGAAACCACAGAAATTAGAACAAATCAATAACGATTGCTGATATAATTATCCACTTAAACTCATGCCTTATCCTTTTTCAAACAACAGCTTATGATTCATTTAAGGTTCGATTAGATGCTTTAGAATGCTAAGACCCCACAATCATTTGGTAAAAACCCTCACCCAACCTCAGGATTTATTGAATTATGAATCAGTCTTCATGAAACAAAAATTTTTGAATAAGTGTACAAATGATTATACACAAAATATTTCATTCTGAGAGAAATTCATCGATAAGATGATTTGACATAATTATATCAAAATGGTGAGAGCTCCAGATCTATACTCACGTATAACAGAGGAGATAACCATTTGAACATGTGCTGATGAGAGCTCCAGGTCAGTACTATCGTACAGCAGAGGAGATCATCACTCCAGGTCAGTACTTCCGTACAGCAAAGGAGATAAGCACAGACACAAGACATCTTAACACAAAATAAAACAGCAGAGAATGATGACATAACAAAGCACAATGAACGAAAGATTCATTCTCAATCCAATTTTGTCAGGACTCAGTTTTTGTGCAATCCAAAATGAATGAGTAAATCCAGGCATTCTTAAGCATAAAGTTTAATTTAATCATAAAGCTGCTGTCTACTTCATTCATCAGGCTGAGTCTATCAAGCATATCGTCAAAGAATCTGATCCATTTCTTTTTATTTTTTATTATGAAGCAGAATCTAGAGACAGTTACTATCATTTCTCATAGAATTACTGGTCATGTAAATAAGAAATATTTAGAGAATATACAATCATTTCTCATCATGTTAAATTCGATCTCAGAATACTGATATTACTCCCCCAAATTTTTATTTTCATTTGTCTATAATTATAGAAAAATTGTAACTGAATTTTTGTTTTATTGGTTTTTATTTTTATGTATTTTTTATATATATTTTATTTTTTTTTATAAATAATTATCAAAGAAATAGAAAATGAAAATTTAAAAAGATATTAACCCAAGCATAGAAATCAATTCATAAAAACGAGGTTTATCAAACGTTTTTGTGAAAAGATCAGCTTTTTGATTTTTTGTATCGATGGGAATAATATTAATGAAACCCTTCTCTTGAGCATCACGAATCGCATGAATTCGGGTTTCAATATGCTTTGTGCGAGAATGATGAATGGGATTTTTAGCAATTCCAATGGCAGCCTCATTATCACAGAATAAAGGTGTATGAAGGAAATTGATTCCATAATCAATCATTTGGTGTTGTATCCAGAGAACTTGAGAGCAGCAGCTAGATGCAGCAATATATTCAGCTTCCCCTGTAGAAAGAGAAACTGTTGTTTGTTTCTTGCTCTGCCAGGATACCAGACAATTACCCAAATATTGACATCCTCCAGACACAGATTTTCTGTTTAACCTGCAACCATTGGAATCACTGTCAGAATAAGCATGTAAATCAAAATTTCCACCATATGGATACCACAGTCCGAGACGAGATGATCCTTTGAGATAACGAAAGATTCGTTTGACAGCTTTCTCATGAGATTCCTTTGGAGCCGACTGATATCTAGCACAGTAACCAACAGCAAAAGTGATATCAGGACGACTTGCAGTAAGATACATGAGAGAGCCAATCATAGATCGAAAAAGATGAGGATCAACTAGTTTTCCGTTTTCGTCTGGAGTGAGACACGTCTGAGCAGTAAAAGGAGTCATTTCAGTAGACGCATCATCCATTTTAAATTTCTTCATAATATCTTTAATATACTTCTCTTGGTGAATAAGAATTCCTTCTTTCTGTTGTTCAACTTGCAAGCCAAGAAAGAAGCACATTTCTCCCATCATGCTCATTTCAAACCGTTGGCTCATCACTTCTTCAAACTCTCTACACAATTGAGAGTTTGTGGATCCAAAAATAATATCATCGACATACACTTGAACAAAGATCATTTCACCATTCACCTCCTTCTTAAATAAGGTCATATCAATGGTACCACGAGAATAACCATTGCTTAAAAGATATTGTGTAAGAGTCTCATACCAGATTCTGGGTGCTTGATGAAGTCCATACAAAGATTTATCAAGCTTATACACTTTATCAGGAAAATCAGGATCTTCAAAGCCTGGTGGTTGACACACATATATCTCTTCATCAATGTCGCCATAGAGAAAAGCACATTTCACATCCATCTGGTACACTTTGAATTGTTTATTAGCAGCATGAGCAAGAAATATACGGATTGCTTCAAGACGAGCAACTGGAGCAAAGACTTCTGTATAATCAATACCTTCTTCTTGAGCAAAACCTTGCACTACAAGTCTAGATTTGTTTTGCACCACCACACCCCGATCATCTGGTTTGTTCTTGAACACCCATTTTGTACCAATTGGATACTTGTTGGGAGGTAAATCAACTAAAGTCCAAACCTTAAGCTTCCTGAACTGTTGAAGTTCCAACTGCATAGACTCTACCCAACACGGATCTTGTAGAGCAGCATGAACATTTTTAGGAACAACTTGAGAAATGAAGCATGAGAAAAGACAAACATTAATCAGACCGGATTGACTTCGTGTGCGAACACCATCAGAAACAGATCCAATTACATTATCAAGCGGACGATCTTTCAAAGTTTTGTAATCTCCAGAAGAAGGAAAGATAGTTGGAGAAGAATCAGCCGCCGGAGAAAAAGTAGATGAAGGTGAAGGTGTATCAATGACAGGTTATGAATCAGGTGAGTTAGGAGATGTAGGTGATAAAGAATCAGATAATGGTGCTTGATCAGGCATCGGAGACGATGAGCTGACATCAATTGAAACAGCATCAGTTACTTGTGGAATTGATGAAACAGCATCAGCTTCAGCCCAGAAAATGACAGGTAGTGAGGATTCTATCAACATTGTACGAGCAGCTTCCACAAGAGTACGATTCTTTCTTTCTGCAACTCCGTTCTGCTGGGGTGTTCTTGCAGCACTAAATTGTCTCACGATCCCTTTTTGAGCACAAAATGAGTCAAGAAACTGATTTTTAAATTCAGTGCCATTGTCACTTCTTAATCCCATAATTTTTTTCTTACTGACTGATTCAATTGAAATGATTAATTTCTGCAATTCCTCAGCAACTTCACTTTTGTGAGCAAGAAATCTCACCCATGAATAACGTGAAAAATCATCTGTAACAACAAGACAAAAGGACTTTTTAGCAATGGATTTAACACTAATTGGCCCAAATAAATCAGTATGTAACAACTCTAGAGGACTTGATATGCTATTTAAAAGTTTAGGCTTATGAGATTTCTTATGTTGTTTCCCTTTGGCACATGCCATGCATTTTTCAGACACAGAGAAATCTTTTAAAGGAAGTCCTCTAACAAGATTGTTCTTTACTAATTTATTAATTATCTTAAAATTGACATGGCCCAATCGACGATGCCACAAGAGTGACTCAGATGTTGATGCTTTTGAAAGAAGACAAGTTGCAGTAGCTTTTGACTCATTAGAATTCATATCAAGAAGATATGTATCGTGTTTCCTTGGAGCACGCATGAGAATTAAATCTTCTGGAACAGCTATCTCTGATTTCAAAAATAAACATTCGTCAGATTTAAATAGAACTGGAATATCTTTATCACAAATTTGAGAGACGCTCAGAAGATTAAATGCCAATTCAGGAACATGGTTGACTTTTTCAAGAGTAAGAGAGCCATTAGTAACTTCTCCTTGTCCAATCATTTTTCCACCCTTCTTGTCTCCAGCAAATGCCACATATCCTCCATTGATAATTCGATAATTAGTCAACAAATCCTTTAATCCCGTCATGTGTTTGGAACAGCCGCTATCAACATGCCACAGACTGTTTACAATCTTTGAAGAAGATCCCTGAAATGAATGAACAAATCATTTAGCCAGGAGTAATAGGGACCCAAGATTGAACAACCTTTGTTTTCAAAGAAGCTGATTTTTTATGAAAGAAATTATTAACCAATTTTGTCAATTTATTTCCAAAACAATTTCTATTAGAGGATCTTTCAATCAAAGGGCAACTTTTGATAAGATGATCCTCTTCACCACACCTGAAACAATGATGTTTGAATCTAGATCGATGATGTGATGAGGTAAAAATAGGATCAATAATAATCTCCTCATCACATTCAGACAAACTAGAATCAACATCACTGAATGTCTCATACATCTCATGATGTTTTTGTTTATTTGACTCAGAATTATTCTTTACAAAATCATAGCTTGATTCTTCTGACAAATCAGTAAAACTCGTACCATTGGTACCAGTTTCAGATGAAGGAGAACTGCATTTTTCTGAAGATGTCATATTTAATGGTATAAAAGATGGAATAGGTTGAGAAAAGAACTTTTCAAAAGAATTAGTTTTAAGTTGCTCAGTTGTTTTAGGTGACACATCAGATTCATTGAATTCATAACCAGAACAAAAATCATCACTATTAAGATTTGAATTACAAGATGAAATAGAACAATCAGGAGAACATGAGACATTCAAGTCTGTTACATTTGAACTAGAAACAAATACTGAATTTAAACTAGACTTATTATCTAAAACAGACTGCTGTTTTTCAGGTGTACTAGAACTAGTGCATCCAAGCCCACTAGTTGGTCCATAGTCGTAGTCTTCACGAATGTACTTAGAGTTATTCCCAACTAAACCTGCAGACATACTATCAGTATATGATTTGATTAAATCATTAGAAGGATGAGGAACAGGCATAGGAGAATAACAATATGTACTAGGAGGAGGATAAACCTGTACTTTTTCATAACCCAAACCAGTTTTAATTCTTGCTCCCCGTTGAGATTTACAAAGATCATCATGTTTCATTCCAGAAATAGTCCATTTATCTAACTTTGACTGAAGTTTGCTTGCTTCAAATTCAGCCAGAGCAACTCGTTCAGTCAAAGTATTAATCTCTACATTCCTTTATAAAACAATTCTTTTTAAATGATCAGTTTCTTTTAAAGCCTGATTTAATTTCACAAAATATTTTGATTCATTCAATTTAAGTTCATCATTAATGCGTTTTAAATCCTTTTCATTATCAATTAACAAACGATTAGCCTTATAAACCCCAAAAAGTCTAATTTTGCAAGCAGATGAACACATATCCTGTATTACCTCATAAGGAAGTCCCATTACCATCTTTTCGGCAGCTAAAGCTTTATCGCACATGCATACTGGAGTACTCGATTTCCTTTCCTCAACAGTAGCGGCCGCATCATCCTTCTTTTTTCCTTTCACAGCTTTTGAATCTGTAGTTTTCTCTTTCTTCTCTCCATCATCTTTCTCTTCTTTCTCCTTTACTGAAGATTCATTCTCTCCTTTGAATTTCTTAAACAGCACAAACTCATCTTTCTCAACTTCCATCTCATCACTTTTCACAATCTCAGCAACTAAAGCATGATTTATTTCAGATCTGGTTTCTTCCACCTCTGCACTCCAGTCAAAATTAGAAATCAAGGCTGACTCCTTTTTTGAATTTCCCTCTTCCTTTACTTTCTCTGTCAATCTTGGCACTCCAGTGTTACTAGGATCTGTTACAATTGGTAATGGGCATTCACGTTTAAAATGTCCCAATTGTTTACAGTTGAAGCATCTCAGTTTTGACTTGTCAAATCCTAGTTTTGAAGTTGATGATTGACCACCGAAGTTCTTTCTTCCTGTTCTTTCCATGAACCTCCGAGCTTTTAAAGTTAACATTGCCATTTGCCATTGAATGCCAGTCTCTTCCAAATCATCAGGATCAACTTGATACATATCCTCCATAGTCATTCCTTTACCTTTCAATTCACCAGCAACAAGAGCTTCATAGCTCTGAACAAACATTCCAAAAAGAGCCATTGTTTCAGATGGAATAGTAGTTTCAACATTCACCTTGGAATTTCCCAATTCCTTTCCAACATGATTACTACCACATGAGAAATTGCTTGTATTGCTCCCTCCTTGAATTGGAATGACAATAAAGCAGCATTTTAAGAAAAACCAGGTGTGGGCATCATAGTCTGGTTAAATTCTCTTCTTTTCATATCCAACTCAAAAGATTTCAACTTATTAATGATATCCATCAGCTTATAATCTGTAAAACCTCTTTCTTGTTTGAGCATCCTTACTTGAAGACTCCATTGTGGTGGAAGAGAATCGAGAAGTCTGTTAACTTGTTCGCTGTTGGAGAGTCTTTCATCATATTTCTTCAGAGTACTTGAAACAGTTAAGAATCGATTTGTAAGATCTGTCAAACTTTCATTCTTATATCCTACAAACGAGTTAAACTCCTTTTCAGCTTGAATACTCTTGTCTTTCACCAAATCTGCATTCCCATCAAAGAATTCACAGAGAGCATCATAAAGAGATTTAGCATTTTTATGCTCTGCAAAACGATTGTAGATGTCAGGAGCCAAGCAGAGAGTTAGAGCACCAAATGCTTTTTGATCACGATCAATCAGTTTCAGATCTCTTTCAGTATAAGAAGATGGATCTTTATTCTGAGAAACTACATCACCAACTGTAACCGTAGGTATATGAGGACCTGAAATAATCGATTCCCATTGATTATGATCTGTATAGAAAAAGAAAGCCTTGAGACATCTCTTCCAATCTTCAAAATTATCTCCATTAATGAGTCTTGGAGGTCTATTAGGAGCAACACTTTCAAGATCCGCAAGTGTGAGAGTAGTTAATTTTGACATGATAATTTCGCAGAAAGTTTGGTAATTTCGCTGGTAAGTTCGCTGACAAATTCGCTAACAACTTCGCTGAGAAAGTAGACTTGCTTAACAGTTTCGCTAAAACAAATACTTTCGCAAACACAGATACTTTCTCTTGCAATTTCAGCAGCACTTTCGCTTGAATCAAAGACAACAATTGCTTAGTTTCGCTGCTAATTTCGCAGGAAACAAGCTTGAACTTTCGTTCAGAAATAGATTCGGCAGCACTTTCGCTTGATAATTGATCAAAAACACTGCTGAACTTTCGTTCAAAGAGATACTTTCGCTGAAATTCTAGAAAACAACTTCAAATCCAAAATAACTCACAATTTCGCAGAATGAAGATCACAGTTTCGCTGTAAGAACTGTAGTTTCGCTCGTCGATCTGAAAACCCTTTTTCACCTTAAAATCAATCCAAAATCATCCAAAACTCAATGAATTTGAGATCTGATGATTGTAGAATCTTCCTCAATGAAGAACAAGCATAATTCAATCAATTTCCATCCCAAAAACAGCTGATAATCCAATGAAAATTGATTGAACCTAGATATTGACCAAAACCACCAAAACTCAACAAATCAAGAGCACTAAGGCTCTGGTACCATATTGTTGGTCCATGTGATCGATGAACAGTACAATTGATAGAATAGTTTGATCAATATCACATACATAAGCCAAATAACAAACAATTGAGAGATGAATATGATGAATCAAGAGATAATTGATATTCAAATGAACAAACTCACTCAATAACAATAAGCACAATGTATTTCAATGAAGTAACTGCTTGAGAATGATAGTTTGCAACAGAATTCCACGTTTTGGGTTTTGCAAACTTATCATGCAAAATGAAATAACAAAAGTATATATAGCAGTCATAGTTTCGCTGACAGTTTCGCTACAAGCGAAACTGTCATGCCGAAACTATAGTTTCGCCCGGCAGAACATAAGTTCGCCGGGTGAACCAAAACAGCAAACTGTGAGCGAAACTATAGATTCGCTCACAGTTTCGCTGGACTGCCAAAACTGCTAATAACTATCAAAATACAAAATGAAACTAACACAAGTCCTATTACAATGAAAAGTAAACATCTATACTACAGTGAGTCCAACCTATCATGATCTTCAACTTTCGCTAACAATTTTGCTGAGGAAGCTAATTTCGCTAGCAATTTCAGCAGCACTTTCGCTAATCCAAAGACACCACTGGCTTAGTTTCGCTGATAACTTCGCACGAAACAAGCTTGAACTTTCGTTTAAAAACAAATTCAGCAGCAATTTCGCTTGTTGATCGTTCACAAACTCTGATGAACTTTCGTTCAAGAGATTAGTTTCGCAGAACCACTAGAAAACAACTTCTGATGCAGAATAGCCCATAGTTTCGCTGAAAGGAGATAGTAATTTCGCTCGAAGAACAGTAAATTCGCTGATCGATCTCAAAACCCTTTTTCAACTCAAAATCAATCTGAAATCATCCAATACTCAATGAATTTGAGATCTGATGATTGTAGGATCTTCCTCAAACGAAAACTAGCATAATTCAATCAATTTCCATGTCAAAAACACCGAATAATTCAATGAAAATTGATTGAGACTAGATATTGAACAAAAACCACAAAAACTCAACAAATCAAGAGCACCAAGGCTCTGATACCATATTGTTGGTCCATGTGATCGAAAAACAGTGCAAATGATGTGATGAGTTGCTCAATATCTAACAAGCATGCTAAACAATGACAATAGAGAAGATTGAATACAATTCTAACTCATACTTGATAACAAAAGAATAATGACAATCAATAACATAAAGCACAATGATATTTCTGTGTAATAACTGCTTGGAATAGGCAACTTGCAACAATGATCCACGATTAGGGTTTTGCAAGCTTACCTTACAATGAAAATTAACAAAAGTATATATACCAGTCTTAGTTTCGCAGACAGCAAAACTGTCATGCCGGAACTACAGTTTCGCTCGGGCAGAATATAAGTTCGCTAGGTAAACTAGAACAACAAACTATGAGCGAATTTACAGATTCCCTCACAGTTTCGCTGGACTGCTAAAAATACACAAAACTAAGTACATACAAAAGGAAACTAACAAAAGTCCTATTACAAGTAAAGTAAACAATCTAAACTAAGATGAGTCCAACCTATACATGATCTTCACCAAGCCTTGTTGGTCTTAGGTTCTTCCAATGAAGATGACATAATTGAACCAAAATCTATACATGAGGGTTCAATGGATGTCTGTGAAGAAGAAGGTTGGGCTGCATCATCTTGTCTGATCTTCCATTCCATCCCTTGGCTGATCAGTGTAGATGAGCTTGTTGAAGCTTGAGTAGCATGACATGCTTTCGAGGCTTCTTTCTTCTCGGAAGTAGCTTTCACCACCTTTTCTTCTGAAGCATTCTTCCTCTCAGAAGGTTTCAAAGGAACTCTTTTGTTCTTTTGAATTTTCTTCGGCTTATCTTCCGAAGTTTGGAAGAATGAGTTTCTTCCGAAAGCAACTTTGCTTTGGAGACAAGCTTTCATTTCGTCATCACTTGGGCCATGTGATATGGTCCAAATGTGAAGCCTTCCTTAACTCCTTCTTTTTTAATATTGTTTGTATAGTGTGTGCTTGCAGGATTGTAGTAACAATCTTAAGCCATATGGTTTTACAGACCACACATTATGCATGCAATGTTAATCTTTGTGGGATGTGAAGACTGTTGTTTCTTGCATTTCTTGTGTTCATCAACAGTCTTCCCCTTTAACTTCTGATCCTTCAGCAGGACAGGAGTGCTGGTACTACACTCCTTTCCTAGATCAGAGTTTCCAACCACCTGGTATCCAGCTGAAATGAACACACCCTTTTGTTTTGGGTCGATCTTCAGCTTGGACTCAGCCACTTTCTTGGCAGTTTTTCTGGCTACTTTAGCCCGGTTTCTTCTGTCTTTGGTGGTTAGGGGTTAATCATCACTGGTGGAAATGGGTTGATTTACCTGGACCTTCCCTGTGATGGTCTCCATAATTGCATCATTCTTTAACTCATGGGATGGTGGGTCAGCAGATGGAACCTCTTGCTCTTTAGTCCCACATCTTGGTTGTCTAATAGACTCATAAGAATATGGTGTAGCAATTTCATTAGTTCCCAACCCACCTTTGTTTTGATAACAGAGTTTTGAGTAGGGGGATGATGCAAGAATGGCTTGGAAGTTTTGCTCATAAATAGCATGATTCCTGGCTTGACCCTCAGCTATTACTAGGTTGGCTTTAGCCTCAGTCAATTTGGAGATTAAATCTTTGATTTGAGTCCTATAGTTGGTATGTTCATGTTTTAAAGAGGACATTGTTTTCTCCAACTCTTTAGTTTTCATTTTGTAGTCAGATTCAGCCCTTTTAAATCACTTTTAAGGATATTCAAAGGTTCAATATCAGATTTATTTTCCATATTGTAGTCTGATACATTTTAACTTTAGCAATGCAAGCTAGAGTACAAAGGTCTTCATATACCTTGCTGTCATCAGTTCCAATCATCAATGCTTGAGTAGGAGTCACATCTTGCGCCATGAAGCTCCAGTCAACTTCTTTAGCAACAACAGTTTTGTGTTGTTCAGTTGACTTCCCAGTGGCTTTAGGTGTAGTGGGATGTTCGGAGGCTTGAGAGGTTCCCGGGTTGGATTTGGGAGCCTTGCATTCCCTGACAAAATGACCTAGCTGGTTACAGTTGTAACACTTGGCTTTGGCTTTGTCAGACCCGAATTTGTTGTTTGTTGGGTTTTGAGGAAATTGCCTTCCAGTTCTTTTAAAGAACTTCTTTGCTCGGTATGTTAATAGAGCCATCTGTTGGACAATGTCCATGTATTCAACATCATCTGGGCTAAAACATTCTAGATTATCAAAGCAAAATTGAAAGTCACTAGAATGCCCATTCCTTGAGACAAAGGCACAATTGTCCTGGAAGGGACTTGACTGAGCTTGTTGAGACCTTGGAGTCTTAGGAAAAGTGATGTTTGGCCCAGAAGAACAAGATGACTGCTGGGAGTAAGTCAGGTACTACTGAGGTTGGGGGTTCTTGAGCCTTCAACAACCAATAAAGTGTTGCTGGCATGAAGGCTTGAGGGTCTGCTCACGTGGTGGCCTTTCTTGTTGTTGGATCTAGAAAGGCTGGTGCAACCAAAACCAAATCACATAGACTATTTTGGTGCAACTAATAAAGGACTTCCGAAACTAAGTGTGGAACTTCCTAAGGAAAAGGAGTTCTTCTGAAGACAAAGTGTAAAGATCAACTTCCAAAGGAAAACTCCAACTTTCGAAGACAAAGTATTCACTTCTGAAGGTCAAGACTTAGAGTGAAAGATCAGAAGTCAACTTCCAAAGTATAAAAGAAGTCCTCAAGCCTCAGAAGTATAGAAGCCTCTTCTTAAGTGTGAATCCAAGGATCGCAATCAGGAATTATCATTGTTGGTTGAAATCAAGTCAACGTTTGCGGAATCAACGTTGGCTTGGTTTAATTGTTTGTAATAAATTTCAATTCAAGAACACACTAAAACAAACACAATTAATGAATGATATGTATTTCATTAAAACATGTTAATGATTACTAATAATGAACGAATGATATTAAATTTTGTGATGAATGATGTGACGGCTGCTAGGGTTTGGTTGTGTGATTTGATGTGATGTTTTCTGTTGTTGAATTGTCGTATTGCTCTTGTTGTTGCCGTTCTTGATTCGAAACCTAGGATCCATTTATATAGACAATGATGTTTATGTTAAGGAAACACCGGATCTCTTGGGATTCGAATTGTTTCTGTTAGGGAATCATCTGATTTCTTGGGATTCGTATAACTACCTTGTTGACTTGTTGACTTGTAACACTTGTATTATACAAGTGTTTGGACTCCGCAGGAATATTTGCTTCCGTAGATGTTTGTTCTTCCGTAGGAGTCTTGTTCTTCCAAAGGGTACATTGTTTCTTCCGAAGTAATCTTGTTCTTTCGAAGGTACATTGTTCTTCCGAAGCAATCTTGTTCTTCCATCCTTAGAGCTGGTTGTTCATCCGGAGAGGATCTTTGGATGCATTTTACTTGTAATAAACATATCTACTGAAGAACAAAATGCTCATCCGTAGATGTTTCTTACCCTTAGTCAATTTCAGAAATTGACCAAGTATAATGTTCGTACCTGCAAGCATACATGAATCAACACACAAATATATGGGTTAACCTATATATAATGCATACACAATAATGAATTACAACCATTCATTACAGATATTAATTCAAGTACTAAGCCTATACGAAATGGACTAGACCTACTGATTCTAGACCTAACAATACTCCCCCTTAGGCTTTGATACTTGTAATCAGCTCTTCAAAACTGAAAGTTCTTTCAATTGTGCCACCATCCTTTTGTTGAAGTATGATACTGCATCCTTTTGATCATCGTACTTGTACTTGATCTCCATTCTGCATATCCTTTGCAGATCTCAAAACGTAGGCCCAAAATGTCTTCTTCAGTGGTAAGTGTTTCCACTACACTTTCATTGTGCCCTATCTCGAGCTAATCTTCCTCTGAGATTCTTAGTTCTGATACTTCTTCAATGTTAGCTCCTTTCAGCAGTCCAGCATCATGTCTTCTTCTTTTGTACGCTTTAGCATGTAGTTTATCCACCACTTGAATCATGTGCACATATAAGCATAAATCATTCTATGCACTTTCATCTAACAGCTTTGGAAAGAATTTATCATGTAGGTATGATGTGTAGCTGGGGTGTAGCAGTTTGATTTCTACTGGGTCAAAAATTCTTATCTTTTCACCTTTCTTCCCCTCAGCATTCCTTAGTAGCACCATTTCTTTTGTTTTTTCCACATATTCCCACTCAGTTATGGGAATAGTGTATTGATTTCTTGCTATGACTTTGATGGGTGCTGTTTTTCTGTTTTAGTATCCAACCATCCTTAAGAGTTCATCATCAACCATAATAGAGGAGTTGGTGTTTGATCTTCTTCCTTTTTGAAGTCTTTTCTTATGTTCAGCATCTTCCCTCTTAGCCTCCTTCAGAACATCATCTACAAACCTTGTTTTCATCCTACCTACTGAAACAGAAAAGCATCTTCCCCAAGGATGGATTGGATAGTTTAAGATGATTAGGCTTTACAGGTCTTTGATGTCTCTCAGGGAGTCTCAGTAAAGCTTCTACATCATGGAAGTATTCAATTCTTCCAGATGTCCTCTTGATGATTGCATAATCCCAGTCTGAATCATACTTCCAGGCCATTATCTTGTTTTCTTCTGCAGAACTGGGAGTTGTGATGTGGTCATACAGCTTTATCAGGGTAGATTTGTGTTCAATGATTTCCCCTTTATGCATATTTTGATTGTTTGTTGATGGATTCCCCTTTCGTAGATCATCTACTGAATCAATATTAACTTCTACAGAAGTTTTCTTTTTCCGCAGATCTGGTACTGGAAAGAGGTTCTTCTTCCGTTGATGATCTACTGATGCCTTTTTCTTTCCTTTTTCCATGGATTTGTGTCTTTCTCAGTAGAGGTAGATTTCTCTTTACTTTATTGGAGGAGGTTTGTTGCTGATTTTGCTCTTGAAGACCTTCAATCAACTGAGCTATTCTCTTGCAAATTGTTTTCAGCATGTTTCTTTATTTAGGAGGGTATGGCAGCTTTGTTTCTTCAAGTACTTTTGGAATATTTGTTTCAAAAACAACATTCTTACCCTTACTTAAATGATCATCATCATGTTCATCAGAATCATCCAAGTCATCCCACTCATCAAAGTCGAATTCTGAATTAAATTGATTAATCTTTTCTGATTCAAAAGACTCAGTTTCATTCACCTCATTATCAAAGTTTTGTTGATTAGAGCTAGTTCCTATATTCGTGCTAGGCACAAAATGTTTTGACAGATTATTTGTCATTGATTCAGGTAAAGGAACGTAGTTATTGTTAACAGGAGGTGCCACAACATTATAACCCAACCCAGACCTTTTCTTTGATTCAATATGAGAATTTAGTAATTTCTCATATTGCTTAGAGAAGAGCTGAAACTTTTGAAGTTTCACTTCAGTTGATGCATGATCAGCCATGGATTTGCTTAAGGAAGTGATCAGATGCTCAACTTGTGCTTTCAAACTGTAATTTTCAGAAACAATTTTGTCTAAATCCTTTTGTAAAGAGTTAATTTTTATTTGATATAATTTATGTTCACTTACATGAGATTCATTCGAAATCATTATTTCTTTAACTTTATCAGCTAATTGTTGAGCATGGACTCTATATCTTTCTACTTCTCAACACATATTGATGAACATAACCTGTCTCTTACCTCACTTGCCATGGGTGGAACTTTCCATGTGAGCCATTAGAGCTTGATTTTCTTCTAAGACTTCCTTCTCATACAAACTCCAGTCACAGGTTCCATCTTGAAGAATGATTAGCCAGAGTCTTTAGAGTTGCTAGTTCATGCTGGTGAATTGGTGGCTAGTGGGGATGAGTTGGTCAGTTATGGCTGTCTAAAACATCTTTGAGTTGATGAGGGTTGTTTGGCCTGATGATTCTAATGTTGTGTTGTGTCATAATTTCATTGATTTCATTCTCTAGAAAAGTGTCCATAGAGATTGCACTTGAAGCATCATACCTTTGACTTATCAACTCCAATACATGATGATTTACTTGCAGCAGACAAATTCTTGTTTCTTCTCATATATTGTTTGGCAATATGCAATCATTTCCATTTGCCATTGTAGATCCATCTCCTCCACTACATCTGCATGCAGTTCTTCTAAATCTTGTTTACACATGTTGGCAGTTGACAATGTACTTCCTAGGTAAGCTTGAAAGCTTGAACTGAAGGCTGCAAACGCTGCCTTTTGTTCTTCAGAATCTAGAATGATAGTGATAGACTCTGATTGATTGTTGGATGATAGTTTTTCAGATGATTTATCTCTTTGAACATCAGATCTTTCTTTCTCTTTTCTTGACTTACTTTGAGAATATTTCTTAGGAGCTTTTGAAGCATAGAAACTTACTTCCTCTTCATCTTCACTCAAAGTACAAGAGTTATCACCATCATTACTGGACATGAAAGCACTTCCAACACTTCTTGTTTCTTTTAAGTGATATGGTGATACATGAGTTCTTATACTCTTGTTTCTTGATTTCTCATCCAGTTCAAGAGCCTCAATTTTAGCCACTAGAGTGTCTAGTCCGACTGCTTTAAGATCTATGGTATTCTTGAACATGAATACAGTTTGCTTCCAACTCTCAGGTAAAGTATGGAGCATTTTCTTGTTCAGTTCCTCATTTGTGTATTTCAACTCCAGAATGTTCATTTCTGTAACAAGTTGCATAAACCTGTGGAGTTGTTGAGGAATTGATTCACCCTCAATATGATGAAATGTTTCATATTGTGAACGAAGGGTGTCCTTCCTAATGCTTTGGATTTCATCACTCCTTTCACACAGTGTATGAAGAATCTTCCACAAGGAATTTGATGTTTTATAATTTTCACATCTGATCAATATTTCTTCTGGTAAAGCCATACTAAGCAAGCTATATGCTTTGATATCAACTTTAACCTTCTTAATATCATTAGGTGAAAGATCTTTTGTGCTTATGGGTTGATTGTTATCATTATAATCCGGCCCAAGGGTGGGTGAAATATAAGGTCCTTCTGTTATAGAGACCCATAAGTCAAAATCTGTATAATTTACATGATTCCTAAACTTGATTTTCCATGATTTGAAGTCTGCTTTTGTTTCCAACTTCGGTGGTTGGTAAGATGATCAACTAAAGTTGCTCATGATTAGTTAAGATCTGAGATGTTAACTAATGAATTTGTTCAACGGAGATGAACAAGATAGTGATGATGGTCAATAACTAAGATCTGCTATTCAATTGATTTGTATATAAATCCAAGTTAATCTAACCGAGTACTGTTAAACGACAAAACAAGTTTCACACAAATTCTTTTAAAAACAATAGATCTAATCAGTAAAACTGACAAATATACTGAATTCAGAAAAGCAATTAAACACAACTAACATTGATAGATCAATCAATCTAAATCAATGAGCACTTGGCTCTGATACCACATATGAATCTAAGGATCGTAATCAGGAATTATCAGTGTTTGTTGAAATCAAGTCAACGTTTGTAGAATCAACGTTGGCTTGGTTTAATTGTTTGTAATAAATTTCAATATCATCAAAGATTCAAGAACACACTAAAAGAAACACAATTAATGAATGATATGTATTTCATTAAAACATGTTAATGATTACTAATAATGAACGAATGATTTTAAATTTTGTGATGAATGATGTGACGGCTGCTAGGGTTTGGTTGTGTGATTTGATGTGATGTTTTCTATTGTGGAATTGTCGTATTGCTATTGTTGTTGCTGTTCTTGATTCGAAACCTAGGATCCATTAATATAGACAATGATGTTTCTGTTAAGGAAACACCGGATCTCTTGGGATTTAAATTGTTTCTGTTAGGGAATCATCGGATTTCTTGGGATTTGCATAACTGCCTTGTTGACTTGAAACACTTGTATTATACAAGTGTTTGGACTCCGCAGGAATATTTCCTTCCGTAGATGTTTGTTCTTTCGTAGGAGTCTTGTTCTTCCATAGGGTACATTGTTTCTTCTGAAGTAATCTTGTTCTTCCGAAGGTACATTGTTCTTCCTAAGCAATCTTGTTTTTCCATCCTTAGAGTTGGTTGTTCATCCGCAGAGGATCTTTGGATGCATTTTACTTGTAATAAAAATATCTACGGAAAAACAAAATGTTCATTCGTAGATGTTTCTTACCCTTAGTCAATTTCAGAAATTGACCAAGTATAATGTTTGTACCTGCAAGCATACATGAATCAACATACATATATATAGGTTAACCTATATATAATGCATACACAATAATGAATTACAACCATTCATTACATATATTAATTCAAGTACTAAGCCTATACAAAATGGACTAGATCTACTGATTCTAGACCTAACACGAAGTATAAGTGGCTTTGGAAGAACTTGTTCTTTCGAAGCCAACTTACCTTCGGAAGACACTACTATTATCCAGTGGACATAAGTTTGGTCTCTCTAACACTACGCTGCAAACCTCTGAGATACTGCATGGCGTTATCTCAAAAGCGATGTATTTGACCATACTTTATTCCACTGTTTACCTTTATCAGTTAGTACAGTTGCCAACTTTAGTTGGTGACAAAAGGTAAGTCATGGACATGTCATGACTACCATATCTTAGATAATACTTTATATAAGATACCTTAACTTTAGTATTGTAGTATATTCTTTAGTCTTAGGTTTCCAGCTGGTATCAAAGTATATCCGGCTGTAGGTTCTAGTATAAATAGTTTCTCACTGTAACTCATGTAACATGATTGTAAGAGTCTTGTAATACTTTGAGTTGAGAAGTAATATATACAAGTTCCTTGAAAATTATTTCTTTGTGTTCTTTGCTACTTATTATATTATTATCAACTTTTAGAAAAGACTCTACTTCATCTGATCTAAGTGTAGTATAAGTGAGTTTGAGAGAAATCCAAGTGTTAAGTGACAAAACCCGATACTGCACTTGTTCTCCATTTCTACATGGTATCCATCAAGGATGCCATATAGTTCAGTCATGGAGAGAGAGTTCAAGTTCTCTATCCTCTTGATAGAGAAATAGTAGAAAGTCCACTCATTTGGAAGTGCACTCGTGAACTTTCTTGAGAGATCTCTCATCTCAAGAGTCACTCCCATAGATTGAAGTGAAGAAATAAGATCCATATACCTGTAGTATTGCTGGCTAAGGGTCTCTCCAGAAATATAAGTGAAATTTTCAAATTGTTGCTTCAGTGAATCTTTCTTGGAGTCATTGGAGTTGGAGTACATCTTAGTCAAAGCATTATAGAGTTCTTTGGCTGACTGGCAATGCTCAAAACCCACCATGATGGAGTTGGGTATGACAGTCATTAGAATAGTCATAGCTTTGCTATCAATGTCCAGCCGTTTGTGGTCTTCATCAAAATAATTTTCAACCGCCTTCTCTATCATAGCACCATTCCCAGAAGGTGCTGCAACCTTTGCCTTGTAAGGGCCATTAGTGATAGACTTCCACGTCTTGTTGACTTGGTATCTGATGAAGCCTTCAATACGTCTATTCCATGATATAAAGTTATCAAGGGTGATGATAGGTGCTTTGGTCATCGTCCCCATTTCATATTCAGATTTTTGGTTGAGAGCCATTTTGAGTGAGGTAAGTGTATGAGTGATGAAAAGGTTGATTTGGATGGTGGGTCACATAATCAAGAGCCTAAGAAGCACTGATACCAATTTTATGATCGATTTTGGTCACTCAATACAATTATTATCTCTCAAACTCACTAAGTTACACTCGGATTGATGATGTAGAATCTCTTAAGAGTTGACAGTAATATAATAAGTAAACAAACAAAAGAGAAAGCTTTTCAAGATACTTGTATATATTACTTCTTAACTCAAAGTATTACAAGACTCTTACACGCATGATAAATGAGCTACAATGAGAAACTATATATACTACTATCTACAGTCGCTTATACTTTGATACCAGCTAGGAACTTACTACTAGACAAATACTACATTATTAAGGGTAAGGTATCTAAGATAGAATACTATCTAAGATTTGGTAGTCATGACATGTCCATGGCTTACCTTTTGTCACAAACTAATATTGATAACTGTACTAACTAGTAAGGGATGAACAGTTGCATAAAGTATGGTCAACTACATGCGCGTGGGAAAGCGCCATGCGGTATCTCAGAGGTTGCAACGGCTTGACAGAAGTATGGTTAACTACATGGGCGTGGGAAAGCGCCATAAAGTATGGTCCACTGCTTCATAGCAGGTTCTTCCGAAGGTTAATTGGCTTCGGAAGAACAAGTTCTTCCGAAGCCACTTATACTTCAGAAGAGTCTACTTTTTCCGAGGCTTGAGATGGTCTTCACACTTTGGAAGTCATTGTCTTGGAATCTTCTAAGTGTTGAACTTCGAAAGAAGAAAGTCTTTGTCTTCAGAAGAGAGAGTTCCTCTTCGGAAGCTCTGTTAGCCTTGACCTTCGGAAGCTTAGCTTTTGCCTTCAGAAGTTCTTCATCAGTTGCACAAAAAATCTTCTAAGTTTTTTTTTGGTTGCACCAGCCTTACTTGATCCAACATAACTTTAGATCATGGAGCAGACGTATTGAAGGCTTCATCTGATACCAAGACAGTAAGATATGGAAGTCTATCACCAATGGCCCTTACAAGCTAAAGGTTGCAGTACTGGCTGGAAATGGTGCTATGATAGAGAAGGCGGTTGAAGATTATGCTGATGAAGACTACAACCGGCTGGACATTGATAGCCAAGCGGTGACTGTTCTAATGACTGCCATACCCAACTCCATTATGGTGGGTTTTAAACATTGTCAATCAGCCAAAGAAGTCTTTGATGCTTTGACTTAGATGTACTCCAGCTCCAATGACTCCAATAAAGATTCACTGAAGCAAAAATTTGAAAATTTCACTTATATTGTTTAAGAGACTCATAGCCAACAATACTTCAGGTACATGGATCATATTTCTTCACTTTAGTCTGTGGGAGTGACTCTTGAGATGAGAGATCTCTCAAGAAAGTTCATGAGTGCACTTCCAAATGAGTGGGCTTTCTACTGTGTCTCTATCAAGAGGACAAAGAACTTGAACTCTCTAACTATGACTGAACTATATGGCATCTTTGATGGATACCGTGTAGAGATGGAGAACAAGAGAGGAAACCAGGTGAGCAGACCCTCAAGCCTTCCTGCTAGCAATGCTTTAATGGTTACTGAAGGCTTAAGACCCCCCAACCTCAGCAGTACTTAACTTACTCCCAACAACCATCCCGTTCTTCTGGGCCATACATCACCTTTCCTGAGACTCCAAGGTCTCAACAGGCTCAGTCAAGTCCCTTCCAGAACAATTGTGCCTTTGTGTCAGGGAATAGGCATTCTAGTGATTTTCAGTATTGCTTTGTTGATCTAGATTGTTTTAGCCCGAATGATGTTAAGTACATGGACATTGTCCAACCGATGGCTCTATTAACTTACCGGGTAAAGAAGCTTTTTAAGAGAACTGGAAGGGAATTTCCCCAACACCCAACAAACATCAAATTCGAGTTTGACAAGACCAAAGCTAAATGTTACAACTGTAACCAGCTAGGTTACTTTGCCAGGGAATGAAAGGCTCCAAATCCAACCTGGGAGCCACTCAAGCCTCCACACATCCCACCACACCTAAAGCCTCTAGGAAGTCAACTAACAACACACAACTGCTGTTCCTCAAGAGGTTGACTGGAGCTTTATGGTACAGGATGTGACTCCTGCTCAAGCATTAATGGTTGGAACTGATGACAGCAAGGTATTTGAACAACTCTGTACTCCAGCTTGCATTGCTACAGTTAAAATGTATCAGAACAAAAATATGGAAATTAAATCTGATATTGAGTCTTTGAACATCCTTAAAAGTGATTTTAAAAGGGCTGAATCTGACTATAAAATAAAAATTGAAGAGGTAGAGAAAACTGTAGGACTCAAATCAAAGATTTAATCTCTAAGTTGAACATACCAACTATATGACTCAAATCAAAGATTTAATCTCCAAATTGACTGAGGCTCAAGCCCAGCTAGTAATATTCGAGGCTCAAGCCTAGAAGCATGCTATTTCTGAGATAAACTTCCAAGCCATTCTTGCATCATCCTCCCACACAAAAATTTGTTATCAAAACAATGGTGGGTTAGGAACCAATAAAATTTCTCCACCATATTCTTATGAGTCTATTAGACAACCAAGATGTGGGACTGAAGAGCAAGAGGTTCCAATTGTTGAGCCACCACCCTATGAGTTAAAGAATTATGCAATTATGGAGACCATCATAGGGAAGGACCAGGTAAATTAACCCATTCCCACCAGTGATGATCAAACCCTAACCACAAAAGCCAGAAGAAATAGGGCTAAGGCAGCCAGAAAAACAGCCAAGAAAGTGGCCGAGTCCAAACTGAAGATCAACCCAAAACAAAAGGGTGTGTTCATTTAAGCCGAATTCCAGGTGGTTGGAAACTCTGATCTAGGAAATGAGTGTAGTAGCAACACTCATGTCCTATTGAATGATCAGAAGTTAAAGGGGAAGACTGTTAATGAAGACAAGAAATGCAAAAAACAACACTCTTCACGTCACACAAAGATTAACATTGCATGCATATTGTGTTGTCTGCAAAACCATATGGCTAAAGATTGTTACTACAATCCTGCAAGCACACATTATGCAAATAATGTAAAGAAGGAAGGAGTGAAGGAGGGTTTCACATTTGGACCGTATCACATGGCCCAAGTGATGAGGAAAGGAAAGCTTATTTCCAAAGCAAAGTTGCTTTTGGTAGAAACTCATTCTTCCGAAGGGAAAATAGCTTCGGAAGATAAGCCGAGAAAATTCTAAGAACGAAAGAGTTCCTTTGAAACCTTCCGAGAAGAAGACTACTTTGGAATAAAAGGTGGTGAAAGCTTCTTCCGAGAAGAAAGAAGTCTCGGAAGTATATGCTGCTCAAGCTTCAACAAGGTCATCTACACTGATCAGCCAAGGGATGGAATGGAAGATCAGACAAGATGCTTGTCACACCCCGGGCCCAGGTAGGGTGGGATGTCACAGACTAGCAACACATATGGCAGCAGAAACAAACCATCATAAGAGCTGAAAAGGAGAGAACCAGGGCTAGAAACAAACCATCACATGGCATTTAATATTTAAAGAAAACCAGGGCTAGAAACAGATCTAGCCCCCAAATGAAATTGTACATCCAACATAAGACAAAATATAATGATCAACAATAAATATAAATTGTTCAAATTGTTTTTAAAATCAGATAAGCCAATGCCATGGTCACGGTGCTAGGTCAAGGTCTTCAACAATAGCTAGAGTCCCTTCATGGATTGAAACATGCTCAAAAAGAAGTTGTGTCAACTAAAAAATTGGTAAATTCAAGTGCTTAAAGTTTAGAAACAAAAGTATTCAATAGAATCCACATTTGATTTAAAAGAATCAAATATTCACTGTTGTGGGGGATCACAATCAACCCTTCACTCAGTCCCGGCTAGCCTCTTCAAAAGTTATGTTTTACCGGTTAATCCCGAAGGAAGAACTGAGCCTCAAAACAGTGGACCATACCTGCTGGATGGTTCACATAGTATTTTATAAAAACTTGTAACATGCCACAAACGACCGCGTAGGATCTCAGTGTGGTACCCTTCTCGTTCATCACGAAAGGCACTGTGTGTGGGGATTCCCCAAGTAGATCTACCCATATAAAACAAGCGGTTCATACAAGAATTAATGATCGTGATACAAATAAAAGCAGGTTCTAACATTAACCCCAAAATTCAAGCATCATACAATATCTCATAAATAGGTTTCAATTCAAGTATATCATGTTTCATCCCAAAAACAGTAGTAAAAAGAGAACACTACAACTCACTTTAAAATTCAAGCAAAAGGGTTCTTCGTGCGTCGGGAAAAGTATCAAGTCTAGCACCCTACCATCAACATTTAAGTGTTAAGTCACTAATTCTAGGGTTATGGAGATGCACTAGGTGTGTCATGAGGTTAATGTCTTACTAGCTTTTGATTTGCTAAGTCTTTAAATAAAAAGTTTCCTTTTATAGAAAGTTAGGGTTTCTTAGGAAAGTATACATGATTTACCATGTTAAATCACCTATATAAGTTAGTTTGAGTCTTTTTAGTGATTCTTAGTCCAAGAGGGTCGGTTCATTGAAGTTTAGCAAAATTTACAGTCTAGTCCTCCAAGTTTCCAAAATTTACACTTTCTACCCCAAAAATTGATTTCTTGCATTTAATGACCCTTATGGCCAAATATTAGGTTCTAGGAGTTTGGTTACTGATTTTAAGTAAGTGTATACCAAGATTTCAGAATTTAGTTCCGGGTTATATATTTTTATCTCTTACGTTACCGGTTACGGTAAAACCGAAGGTTTTTAACGGTTAAGTGTTGATTTCCATATGTTTAGTCTTAGATCCATTAAATATTATTTTAATGACTTTTTATAATTTTTTAATCAGTTAAAGATGTATTTCAAGCTCCTTTTAGGTGAAAGTCTACATTTTAAGTTTAACCCGTTCAAACGCGTTTTTACCCGAAATTGACCGTTCAAAATCTTGTTTGACTAATTTTTCACCATCATTAAGTCTTATAGATCCTAACATACTGAAATAACATAGTTTCCCTAGATTTTTGGTTTATCCTCTTATTTCCAAGATTTTCTTCCAAACGTTACCCGGTTAAGACCCGTTTTTAACTAAAAATTCTATTTAACCCATTTTTTGACCATTTATTCAACAAATCCGGTCCAAACACTTTGTTAAATCTTTTAGAACCTGGAATACTTTTTATGATGCTTAAAATCAATGTTTTCTTATTTTTAAGTCATTTTACCATTTTTCGGGTCCCCGAATATGTCCAAATTGTTTATAAGTCTATGACATTATAATTTTCAGCCATTAACATCTCATCATGCACCAAAAATCATCCAAAACCTAATGAATATCATGTCTACCTCACAGTCTCAACAAACAACCTATGAACAAGATGGTAACTTAGAGATTACACCATTTTCATCCATACACGTGTGTAAAACATTATAACTTGCTATTTAATATTACCCAAACCTTTTGTAACTTTAAAATCAGGTTATTATAAGCTTATAAAACCTATTTTGAGCAGGTTACATTCTTAGCTTTGGAAGATTGCGATTTGTGCAAGTTGGATGATGTAAATACACCCAAAAAGAGGGTTTTCTAGGTGTAACTCGCGTTACACCTATAGAATAACTTATATAACAAGTGTGATACCTTCAAGAACGTGAAAAAATCTTCAAGAACAAGGTTGTAGCAGCAAGTTTCTGTTAGATACAAGAATGGTAAGATCTTTGAGTGAAAAATGAAGAAAACACATGAAATGACCAACCCGGGTGACATGAAGCTTACACTTGGTGTGGCCCGCGGTTTGGAGAGTGTAGCTAGACATGGATGGCCTGGAAACCTTTGAACAAAACTGGAGTATCTCGAACAAGGCTGGAGAAGGTCAAACTTGTAGGAACCGTGCACCCTAGAGCACACAAAACTTCACCTTCTTGCGGTTTTTGAGCTTGGCCGATGGTAGAATGGTGTTGTTCTTCGAAAATATGGCTGGGATTAGAGAGAAAACCATGAGTGTGTGTGTTTTCTGGAGAAAGAATCCGAGAGACAGAGAGAGATGAGAGTGAGAGGAGTGTTCAAATGTTGCATGCAAGGGAGTGGAGGAGGTGGTGTGTGTAAGTGAAGTTCAAGGGAGGGAGTGGGTTGGTGGGTTAGGGGCGGCCGATTTGGAGTCTTGTGGAGTGATTTTTGTTTTCATTTTTAATGGTAAATAACATTATGTGTAGTATTATTTTGTAGTGTAGTGTAGTTGTGAATCCAAGGATCGTCGACAGGAATTATCAGTGTGAATTGATGTCAAGTCAACGTTAGCGGAATTAACGTTGATTTGGTTTAATTGTATTTAAGCAACTTTCAATGTCAATGAAATATCAAGAACACACGACACAAAACACAATTAAAGATTAATTAATGTTTTATTATAATGTGTTGAAGATTACAAAAGAATGAAACAATGAATGCTATGATGTTGTATATGTTATGATGATCGAAAGACTTTTGATGATTGTTATAATGCTATTGCTGTTCTCAATCAATCAATCGTCTGTTTTCAATCGTACTTGAATCGAAACCTAGGATCCATATTTATAGACAGATGTTTTCAGTTATAGGAAACACCGGATCTCTTGGGATTTGATTTGTTTCTGATAAGGAATCATCGGATTTCTCGGGATTCGTATAACCGCCTTGTTGACTTGTTGACTTGTTGACTTGTAACACTTGTATTATACAAGTGTTTGGACTCCGCAGAAATATTGTCTTCCGCAGATTTTTGTTCTTCCGCAGATGTTTTTTTTTCCGCAGATGTTTTGTTCTTCCGCAGCATTTCTTGAACACTTGGAACTCCAGTTGATTTTGTTCATCCGTAGATGATCTTCGGATGTATTGTTACTTGTAAGATATACATCTACGGAAGAATAATATGTTCATCCGTAGATGTTTCTACACTTGGTCAATTTCAATAATTGATCAAGTATTATGTTTGTACCTGCAGCCATACATACATCAACACATATATAAATGGGTTAACCTATATATTTAATGCATACATAATAATGAAATACAAAAGTTCATTACAAATATTAATTCAAGTACTAAGCCTATACATAATGACTAGATCTACAGATTCTAGACCTAACAATACTCCCCCTTAGGCTTAGCTACTTGTACTCATTCCTTCATCATCTTCTTCTATACTATACGCGCAGAATTCCAGAAATCACTGATATGCGATTGATAGATCGTTGGCTCTGCAGATAATGCATAGAAAACCCTTGATCTTCTCAAATATCTCATAATTTCTTGACATCCTTCTGACACAGGATCGTCAGGGTTCAAGAAAGCACATACATTATGCTCTTTTGCAAATCGATGATCCATCTGTTCATAAGAAAAGACTTCATTAGAATCATGTTATTGATATAAGAATACGAACAGTTGTGAGATAAAACAAGAATCAACTTGTTCATTCTTGATGATTACGACATGTTTTACTTAATAGATGCTGATTAAGAACTCAGATATATGTTTGCTTAAGGTTTGATTTGATAAATTTTGAATGTTGAGAAAGTGGGAAAAATTTGTTGTGAGATTTTCTAGGTCTGAAAAAGTGAGCTGAAAAAGTGCATAATGCATTTGACAAGTCAAATCTCTTTATTTATACCCTCAGACATTAATTTTCTCGGATTTATTCAGTGGGTCCCACATTGTACTCTTCCGTAGAAGTAATATCACATTAATTGTAATCCACAACTTACTCTTCCGTAGTATATCTACGGATCAACAACTTCTACTGATTGATCTTTGTTTATCCGTAGTTTACCAATCTACGGATAAACATTAATATACTAATATTGATTTACACACAGATGTATGTATGGCCCAACTCCTTTGGTTGGACCAATTATGCTATAGGACCTCGTTGGCTTTGCATACATGACAATTTAGTACAAGGAAATTTAAAATAAATTTCATGTAACCAACGGCTGATGTGATGCTCAGGTTTCAATTTCTTCAACTTGATAAAGATATAGACATTGCTGCTGCTGATATAGATGCTTTTTCATGAATACTACTCCCCCTAAATTTTTGATTAATGATGAACTTAAGCATTTATCATAAATTTCTTTAAGAGGAATAACATAAACGCTAATATATGATAATGATCAGATGCACTTAAGATGGGATCATACTATAATGCTAAGCCTCTTCCTGATTAGTTATGTTGTATAGTTGATGCAGGAACAAGTTCTGATTGCAAGTATATTGTCCTTATAAATCCATACAAGATTTCATGTATCAACTAGGCTTGCTGTTTATCATGTTTTATTGATTTAGAAATAACTGTCATGGACTTCACAGTTGATTCACAAAGGTGTTGTCCTCCCTTTGTAAGTCAAATCATCATTCTTTCACTCTTGAGACTATGTACTTTAAATTATAATAGCTATCTTGAGATGTGTTTGGCATCTCATTAATGCGATGTTGATAAAGCTCAGGATAATATACAGTTGATCACTTAGGATTCTTTTGAGAGCTTTAGATATGATCATCATCAGGTCACCAGGTCTTTACTCACGTAAAACAGAGGTGCCTTTAACCCAGGTCTTTGTTCACACAAAACAGAGGGATGATGATGAACATGATCTTTTCACCTTTGATACTGAGATTCAGTATGGTGATCATACACCCAGGTCTTTGTTCACACAAAACAGAGGGAGTATGATTTGCAAAGATAGATAGTATAAAGTGTTTTACATAGTGTGTGCAGATGAATGATTTGATCACATCAGGATAAGACTCACTTTGTTTTCTCAAAATGAAGTTTCCCACAGACAATTATGACAATATTATGTTATGCAAGCACTAAGATTTGTTTCCACTCAAGTTGAACCTACTCACATATCAAGAAACTTGTTGAGATATATTGATATTTGTTTGTGCAGAAATAGGCAAAGCTATAGTTTACTATCACTTCCCATGCATAAGGCATACTGATGCATTATTGCACACAGCATGTTGTTTGTTGAACTTTATTTAATCTAAGTTAATCATACCTAGAGACTCAATCAGAAAATTAAATCTGACTGAATCAAAGGCTTTAGTGAATAAATCAGCAAGCTGATTTGATGTATCCACTTTGACTAACTTGATCAATCCTTTTTCTGAGCAATCTCTCAGAAAATGATACCTAATCTCTATATGTTTAGTTTTACTATGTTGCACAGGATTAGCAGTTATAAACATAGCAGCAGAATTGTCTATATAGATTGAAGTTTGAAGAAAGTTGTAACCATAGTCAAGCAATTGGTTTTGTAACCAAAGCACTTGAGAACACCCGGCTGAAGCAGCAATGTACTCAGCCTCAGCTGTGGATACAGAAACATTTGTTTGTTTCTTGCACTGCCATGACACTAGCCTGGGTAATGAATTGACATCCACCGGTTGTTGATTTTCTATTGCTGTTACATCCACCATAGTCACTGTCTGAGTATGAGTAGAGTGTAAAGTCTCCATCCTTGGGATACCATAGACCAAGTCCTGGTTTTCCCTTGAGGTATCTGAAAATTCTTTTGACAGCATTGAGATGTGACTCCTTTGGATCAGATTGGTACCTAGCACATACACACACAGCAAACATAATATCAGGTCTACTGGCAGTTAAGTACATAAGTGAACCTATCATAGATCTAAATAATTTTTGATCAATAGATTTTCCAGAGAGATCAGGGGCAATCTTATCAATTGTTGATGCTGGTGTTTTGCAAGAGGAGACTTCAGCAAGATTGTATTTCTTCAGAATTTGATGAATGTATTTTTCTTGATTGATGAAAATTCCATCTGCTTTTTGATGAACTTGAAGGCCAAGGAAGAATGTTAATTCACCCATTGAGCTCATCTGAAATTCAGATTTCATCAGCTCTTCAAAATTCACACACAATCTCTTATTAGTTGATCCAAATATAATGTCATCAACATATACTTGAACTACTAAGAGATCTTGATGTTCTTGTTTGAGAAAGAGTGTCTGGTCAATTGTTCCTCTTTTGTAGCCATGCTTGAGTAAGAAGGATGATAGTGTTTCATACCATTTTCTTGGTGCTTGATGAAGACCATACAAGGCTTTATCTAGTTTGTATACCCTGTGAGGATAATGAGGATCTTCAAATCCGGGGGGTTGAGACACATAAACTTCCTCATCTATTTTTCATATAGGAAAGCACACTTGACATCCATTTGATACACAGTGAATTTCTTGTATGATGCATATGCCAAGAACACTCTTATTGCCTCAATTCTTGCAACTGGTGCAAAAACTTCATCATAATCTATGCCTTCTTCTTGAGTGTAACCTTGTGCTATTAACCTTGCTTTGTTTCGGACAATAATACCTCTATCATCCAGTTTGTTTTTGTATAGCCATCTAGTTCCAATAGGATGTTGACCTTCAGGTAAATCAACAAGACACCATACTTTTTGCTTTCTGAACTGTTGAAGCTCTTCTTGCATAGCTTCAATCCAGCTATTGTCTTTTAAAGCAGCTGTAATGTTTGGAGGCACCACTTGAGAAAGAAAACAGTTGAATAGACAAAGGTTGGCTGTACCACTTTGGCTCCTTGTAGTTCTCTTTTCAGGATTTCCAATGATATTGTTAAGTGGATGAGACTTATGAATTCTCATTGAGGGAGTTGACTCAACTGGAATGGATGATTCCAGATTAGTCATTTCCATTGCCTCTGACTGATTCATCTCAATTTGAGAATTCAAGAAATAATCAAATTGAGTCTCTGTTGATTGAGCTTCAGAAGTATCCGCAGTTTGATTTTGCTCTTCCGCAGGAACTTCTGCGGAAGTATTTTGTTCTTCCGTAGGAGCTGCTCCGGATACATTTGGTCTTCCGAAGGAAGTTCTCTGGATACATGTTGATCTTCCGAAGGAATTTCTCTGATGCATGTTGTTCTTCTTCGAAGGAGCTTCTCCTGATGCATGCTGTTCTTCTGAAGCAGCTTCTCCTGATGCATTTTGTTCTTCCGTAGGAGCTTCTACTGATGCATTTTGTTCAGTTCCACATGTAGTATCTGCTTCTGTTGAAGTGTTGTCACTTGTAGAGGGATGTATCCTTGGGGGATCAGCAGATAAAGGTACTTCAGTCATAATCGGTGGAACAAATGGATAGCATACTTCATCATCAGAACCTGTATTTGTCAAATAATCATAGTTAAAAGATTTAGACAAGGCATCTATGTCAAATAACCATGATGATCCTTTAACTGACTTAGTGAATACATTTTCATCAAAAGATACATTAGGTGTCTCTTCCACAATTTATGCTGTGGAATATACACTCTATATGATTTTGATGTTGAAGAATATCCAACAAAGAAACCATCATATGCTATGCTTTTTCTGAAAATTTTCCTAATGACTCTTTGATGTTCAAAACAGTTACTTGACACCCAAATACTCTTAGATATCCTATGTAAGGTTTTCTTTTAAATAGGAGCTCATAAGGAGTTTTGTTATGTTCTTTGACAATTAATGTTCTATTTTGAACATTGCATGCAGTATTCACAGCCTCAGCCCAAAAGGTAATAGGTAGTTGTGAATCAGCTAGCATTGTTCTTGCTGCTTCAATGAGAGTTCTGTTTCTTCTTTCCAGCAACTCCATTTTGTTGTGGAGTCCTTGGTGCACTGAATTGTCTTGCAATTCCTTTGCTCCTGCAAAAAGAATCTAGTTCAAAGTTAACAAATTCAGTACCATTATCACTCCTGAAAATTTTGACTTTTGTATCAAGTTGATTCTCAATCTTGATGACAAAGTCCATTAATGTTTCTGATGTTTCACTCTTTTGTTTTAAGAAAAAGACCCATGTAAATCTAGTGAAATCATCAACTATCACCAAACAATATTGCCTTTTTCCAATGCTCATTACATTGGTTGGACCAAAAAGATCCATGTGAAGCAATTTGAGTGGTGTAGTATTAGTATTGATTGTTTTTGGTTTATGTGACACTCTGTGTTGTTTTCCTTTGTAACAAGAAGAGCAATGAGTTGAGCAATGAAACTCTTTATTTGGTAAGCCAATGACCAGGTCATGTTTCACCAATTTATTCATATTTTTCATGTTAGAATGAACAAGTCTTCTATGCCATAATTGTGACAAATCTTCTGAAAGTTTAGAAATAAGACAAGTTTCATGTTTTGTGAGAGAAGTGTTGTTCATATCCAACACATAAGTGTTTCCTTTTCTTGCTGCTTTGAGGAGAATCCAATCTTCTAGGACAATAAATCCTGGCTTAAGAATGTAACAGTTAGTGTCATCAAACAATGTAGTGTAGTTTTGATCACAGATTTGAGATACACTAAGTAAATTATACTGTAAGTTTTTACAGTAATTTACTTTATCAAATTTAAGTACACCATTGGTTATCATTCCTTCACCAACAATTTTACCTCCCTTTTTATCCCCACCAAATGCCACATAAGAAGCATTTTTATGTTTGAAATCATGGAGAAGAGAACAGTTCCTGTCATATGCCTGGAACAACCACTGTCAACATACCACATGTTGTCAGCTCTCCAATATTGTTCCTGCAATCAGAAAAGAAAATCAGTTAGAAGTGACAACCCAAGCCTTAGTGATCTTGGGTTTGTCAACAGGATCTAAAACAGTTACTCTTTCAAGAATATTTTTTGAAGTTTCTGTTTCAGATTTGATTGATTCATTCTGATTTAATTTGGATGAGGATGATTCTTTGAATGGGATGTTGATGAAGTAGATTCATGATTCATATTGTCTGCTTTACTTAGATCAACTTCATTTGTTTGATTCTTTTGTTTTGATAGTGAACCTTTAAATGTTTCACTGTCTTTTGTTTTTGAAAGAGGGATATGAATGCCTTTTTCAAATTTATCAAGAATGAATCATTCATCCTTTGATTCCTTGTCAGACAAATCCACTCTTGTGTGGTGTTTTTTGACTGCTGAAAAGATGATCTTTTTTCTTCAGTAAACACTTGATGATGATTTGTCCTTTGGTTTTGCCTTTGATTTTTGTTCGTGCTTCTTCAGTTTTGAACTCTTTGCAGAATCTTGGATTGGGATCTGGGTCAGATTTGTCTGATTCTTTCTTCTTTGATCCTTTTATCTTGTTCTTTTTGTTGAAATAACATTCCTGTGTGGAATGATTATTTTTGTTGCAAATAGAGCAATGTTTGTTGAAGTAACAATCAGCAGTCATATGATTGTTCATATTGCAAATAGAACAATACTGCTGAAGTAACAATCTTCAGTGTTGTGATTTTTCATGTCACACCATTTGCAATACTTTTCTTCTGATTCTTTCTCAGAATCATTCCTTTTGTTTGCTGATTTTTGTTGTTGCTCTTTCTTCTTTAGCTTTGAATGTGCTTCAGCCTTTTCATTTTTGTGCACATTTTGTTGTTTGGAGCTGAATTTCTCTTCCGTAGATCAGCAGCTGAAGTTTTCTTGTTCAGTTGATGATCTGCTGATGCCTTTTTCTTTCCTTTGAATTTTCCTCTTTCCTCAGTGATGACAGATTCATCAGTCAATTTCTTGGAGGATTCTTGCATACTTAGTTCTTGAAGACCTTCATTCAATTGAGCTATCCTCTTGCAGATGGTCTTCAGCATGTTTCTTTGTTTAGGAGGATATGGCAACTTTGTTTCTTCAAGCACTTTTGGAATATGGGCTTTCAGTTGAAAATTTTTACCAGTGCTTGTTTGATCAACATCATGTTCATCAGAATCATCCAAGTCATCACATTTATCATAATCAATTCTGAATCATTTTGATCTAATGATTCTGATTCAGATGATTCAGTTTCACTCACCTCAGCTTTATCATTAATTTTAGTTTTAGATGAATCTTTTTCAAATTTGTGCTAGGCACAAAATGATTTGACAGAGTGTTTGTCATTGTTGTAGGTAAGGATGTGTAATTATCATTTATAGGTGGTGCAACCGCATTATAACCCAACCCAGACCTTTTCTTTGATTCAATATGAGAAGTTAGTAATTTCTCATATTGCTGAGATGATAATTGAAACTTCTGAAGTTTCACTTCAGTTGATGCATGATCAGCCATGGATTTGTTAAGGAAGTGGTCAAATGCTCAACTTGGGCTTTTAGGCTATAATTTTCAGAAACAAATTTTTCTAAATCCTTTTGTAAAGAATTAATTTTTATTTGATATAATTTATGTTCTCTAACATGAGATTCATTCAAAATCATTGTTTCTTTTACTTTATCAGCCAACTGTTGAGCATGGACTCTATATCGTTCAACTTCCTCAACACAAGTTGATGAACACAATCTTTCTTTTACCTCTTTTGCCATTGGTGGCACTGTTTGATCCATATGAGCCATCAATGCTTGATTTTCTTCCAAAACTTCCTTCTCATACAGACTCCAGTCACACGTTCCATCTTGAAGTATGATCAGCCCTGACTCCTTTGAGTTACTTGGTCCTGCTGATTCTTTGGTGGCTGGTGGGGAAGCATTGATCAGTTGAGATTGCTTGTGCAGAGGTCTTTGAGAAGATTGTTGATTTGCTTGAATCTGATGTTGTTGATGCTGCTGATGTTGTCTCATCTCTGGATATGACTGTTGATTGCATTCTCTTGAAAAATGTCCATAGAGATTGCATTTGTAGCATCTCACTTTTGATTTGTCAACACCAATCTTTGATGTTCTGCTTGCTGAAGCCAAGTTCTTATTTCTCCTGAGATATTGCTTAGCTCTATAAGCAATCATGGCCATCTGCCATTGTAGATCCATCTCTTCCACTACATCTGGGGGTAGTTCTTCTAAGTCTTGTTGACAGATATTGGCTGATGTTAGAGAGCTTCCCAGGTATGCTTGAAAACTTGAGCTAAAAGCTGCAAAGGCTGCTCTTTGTTCTTCAGAGTCCAATATCACAGTTATTGGTTCTGACTGATTTGCTGAAAAGGAAGACTTAGTTGTTGCGGTAGATGTATCTTGTCTATCAGTAGTTCTTCCTTTATTCTTCTGCTGCTTGTCTTGAGATGATTTCTTTGAGGGTTTGAAGCATAGAAGCTAACTTCCTCCTCATCATCACTCCTAATACAAGAGCTATCACTTTCATTGTTTGAAATAAATGCACTTCCTACATTATTTGTTTCTTTGAAGTGATAGGGTGAGACATGAGTTCTCACACTCTTGTTTCTTGATTTTTTCATCCATTTCAAGAGCTTCCACTTTTGCAACCAGAGTATCTAAACCAGTTGCTTTCAGATCTATAGTATTCTTGAACATGGACACAGTATCTTCCAACTTTCTGGCAAAGTGTGGAGCATTTTCTTGTTTAATTCCTCACTAGTATACTTCAACTCTAGAATATTCATCTCAGTGACTAACTGCATGAATCTATGAAGTTGCTGAGGAATTGATTCACCCTCAATATGATGAAGGTTTCATATTGTGATCTGAGAGTGTCTCTCCTTATACTTCTTATCTCATCACTCCCTTCGCAGAGAGTGTGAAGAATCTTCCATAAGGAGTGAGCTGTTTTATAGTTCTCACACCTGATCAATATCTCTTCAGGTAAAGCCATACTAAGCAGACTGTATGCTTTTATATCGACTTTAACCTTTTTGACATCATCAGGTGATAGATCTTTTGTGCTGATTGGTTGATTTTTGTCATTATAATCCGGCCCCAGTGGGGTTAGAGTGGTAGGTTCGGAGGAAATCCACAGTCAGAATCAGTATAGTTATCTGTTTCGACTGACTGATTTTTGTATCACGTCCTGTGGTGGTGATGGAGGGTGATGGAGAGGGAGTTGGGTTAACATGGGTTTCAAGGATTTAAAGGAGGAATTAATTTGAAAAAAATGGCGTGAAAAAGGACAATTAAACACAACTTACAGGAGTTAAGGGGCTAGATCAATGAGCACTTGGCTTGATTGTTGTCCAGGATGGAAAGGAATTTCAGGTGATTTGGGTCGGACAACGTGGGAAAAGTTTGATTGGTTTAATTGATTTTAGCAACTTCCATGTCAGATTGAAAATCAAGGAACACACGACAAAAGATAAGTAAGATGGTAATAATGTTGTTAGATTGGAAGTTACAAAGATGAAACAATAGAGAGCTATGAGATGATTGTTATGCGTGTAGACAGGATATGATAATGTGTGTGCTGTTTTTCTACGGGGTGAGGGTGGGGTGACTTGTATTGAATAGGATAGATATAAGTGTTCAGGTGATCGTTATAGGAGAAAGTGGAGGGATTTGACAGTTCTGATGACATTTGGTGGGTGATGGAGAATGTTGGGTGTTGGAGGTGTGTAGGGAAACGGCTTGGTGTTGGGGATTGGGGGATTGCTAGTCTTGAGTCAATGTTTTGTTCTTCCAGGAAAGTTGGAGGAGAGTTTGTGTGGTTGTTTTTCATTGCATGAGGATTGGAACGATTGTCATTACTTGGGGAATCCGTAGGTGATGTATGGTTCAATTCTAAAGAAGGGATGAACACAATGGTATTACATCAAACGTTAGATATTATGGTGCTTGGGGTTGGTGGGGTTAGGTGTGGGTGTGTACGGTCAAAATGCACAATCTACAATTGGGTTAACCTATTTATTCCAGTCACCAATGGGACGTATGGGATCAGTGAGGCCTAACCATCCTCTGTATTACTAGGGCCCTTGCTCAGAAGCGGTGGACCTAAGTGTCAGGTAGATTTAGAGGGAGTGCAGGAGTGGAGAATTGTGATGTTGCGTGTGAATTGCCTACCAGGAGATAGATGTGTTTGTGGGCCGGAGTGTGGAATAGGTGATCAATTCTGGTGCTGTTGAGCATGGGTGACCACGCTTTTTAACCTACGCATACTTGAGCTATGGCTTGACCGAATCTTCTGAGAAGAGGGCAAGTGGGGTATTGACAATGTCCCGGCCCTCCCCATGGGGTGCGCCCTGGCATTTCACATTTGGGCGGAAGTGGGTATTAGGGAGCTTGGATGAAAATTGGGGTGATTTTTATCGTTCAAGATTGTTTGAGAGTTTTGAGGGGGGGTTGGGAGATATGGAAGAAGGCGGAGGAGGTTTGTTTAGAGGACCTGATCATGGTTATTGTTCTGTGATGGTCAAAAGGAAGTTCGGTGATGGCTCGGAGTTCTTGTGATCGCAGTTGTCCTTAATCTTTTTCATGTTGAGAGAGAGGAATGTTTGAGGGTTTTATGGGGCGAAGATAATGGAGGTGTGCGGTGCTGAATATCCTGGTGGAAGGGGGAATTTAGGTGTAGGGCGACCCTGGATTAGATGTTTCTATGAATGGGGGGTTCGACGAGGTGCCTTTTCTTCGTGTGGGGATTTTTCAATGTGGTTACGAGCATTGAGTTGGGGGTGAGATAATGACTACGTCCAAGGTATACGTGGGGGCATGGGAGTCTTGGCGTGCGACTTTACTTGGTGGGGTATCATCTATGTCTTGTTCTTGAAGTTGTGAGGGCTTGACACCCTGTTATGGATGCGGTCGGTGAATTGTGGATCTGGGAGTGCTCTCTGATACAATATCTTTGGGCCAATCCCTAGGAGAGAGTGTAGAATCCGGGGTAGAGTGGTATGTAGTCTCACACCTGATGAATATGATTCAGGTCTAAAGGCATTAAGCAGGACTGCTTTTATCTCGACGAGGCGGTGGGAGATCGGCTGGGGTGGATCTTTGGTTTTAAATTTTAAAGAGTGGGTGGAATATAAGGACCTTCAGTGATGGAATCCACAGTCAGAATCAGTATAGTTACATGATTCCTGAACTTGATTTTCCATGACTTAAAATCTGCTTTTGTTTTCCAACTTCGGGGGTTGTATGATGAACCACTGAAGTTGCTCATGATGTTAACAAGATCTACTATTCAATTGATTTGAATATAGAAACGAGTTAATTAAAAATTGCTGAAACGAAAACAAACACAATTAAACACAACTAACACTGATAGATCAATTGATCTAAATCAATGAGCACTTGGCTCTGATACCACCTGTGAATCCAAGGATCGTCGACAGGAATTATCAGTGTGAATTGATGTCAAGTCAACGTTAGCGGAATTAACGTTGATTTGGTTTAATTGTATTTAAGCAACTTTCAATGTCAATGAAATATCAAGAACACACGACACAAAACACAATTAAAGATATTAATGTTTTATTATAATGTGTTGAAGATTACAAAAGAATGAAACATGAATGCTATGATGTTGTATATGTTATGATGATCGAAGACTTTTGATGATTGTTATAATGCTATTGCTGTTCTCAATCAATCAATCGTCTGTTTTCAATCGTACTTGAATCGAAACCTAGGATCCATATTTATAGACAGATGTTTCAGTTATAGGAAACACCGGATCTCTTGGGATTTGATTTGTTTTCTGATAAGGAATCATCGGATTTCTCGGGATTCGTATAAACCGCCTTGTTGACTTGTTGACTTGTTGACTTGTAACACTTGTATTATACAAGTGTTTGGACTCCGCAGAAATATTGTCTTCCGCAGATGTTTTGTTCTTCCGCAGATGTTTTTTTCTTCCGCAGATGTTTTGTTCTTCCGCAGCATTTCTTGAACACTTGGAACTCCAGTTGATTTTGTTCATCCGTAGATGATCTTCGGATGTATTGTTACTTGTAAGATATACATCTACGGAAGAATAATATGTTCATCGTAGATGTTTTCTACACTTGGTCAATTTCAATAATTGATCAAGTATTATGTTTGTACCTGCAGCCATACATACATCAACACATATATAAATGGGTTAACCTATATATTTAATGCATACATAATAATGAAATACAAAAGTTCATTACAAATATTAATTCAAGTACTAAGCCTATACATAATGACTAGATCTACAGATTCTAGACCTAACAGTAGTATTTTAGGTGGTGTTATTTAGTTAGTTGTTAAGTATTGTGCATGAACATGCATGCATTAACCAAAAATTATGTGTGTATGCACACATTTTAATTGTTTCAATTATGATTTAATTTTAGCATGGGTGACTAATTAACTTTCCCTGGACACTAAGATTTCCCTAGCTACTGCTTGATCTAGCTAAATTATCACAAAGAGGCACATAAAATAACAAAAATGGTAACAACAATCAACAATAATAATGATGCTAATAGTAATATCGGTAATGATATTAACATTAATATTAATTGAATTGGGTAATGATGCAGGTTGATAAGGTTAGAATTATGACCTAGAGGTCGGTTGTCACATTCTCCCACCGTTTAGGAAATTTCGTCCCGAAATTTTAGCTTCGATTAGACTCGGAACGGGTGGGTTTGAAGAGGTACGGATAACTCTTTCTCATTTCATCCTCTCGCTCCCAAATGAATTCGGGTCCTCGCCTAGAATTCCATCTTACCTTGACCTTGGGTATGCGACTTCGTCTTAGTTTCATGACCAGCCGGTCAGTGATCTCTATGGGTTCTTCCACGAAGTTCAACTTATCGGTTATCCTAACTTCCTTCAATGGTATCTCCAAGGTCTTGTCTGCCATGCACTTTTTTAGGGTTGACACATGGAAGGTGTCATGTATGTAGCTTAATTCCTGAGGTAGCTTTAATTTATATGCCACTAGACCAATTCTTACTAGTATCTCAAATGGTCCAACGTATCTCGGGCTTTTCTTTCCTCTCTTTCCAAACCTCACGGTACCTTTTCGTGGTGCAACTTTCAGCATTACCGTATCACCCACTTGAAACTCTAAAGGTTTTCGTCTTCTGTCAGCGTATTTCTTTTGACGATCCCTGACTGCTCTCAAATGCTCCTTAATTTTAAATATCTTTTCGGTGGTTTCCAACACGATGTCGGGTCCCATTAATTGGCTGTCACCAATCTCATTACAGTTCAATGGTGATCGACATTTCCTACCATATAGGGCCTCATACGGAGCTGCCTTTATACTTGTGTGGTAACTATTGTTATAGGAGAACTCTACCAAAGGAAGATGATTGTCCCAGTTCCCACCAAAGTCAATCACGCAAGCTCTTATCATATCTTCCAGGGTTTGAATAGTCCTTTCCCTCTATCCATCAGTTTGTGGGTGGTATGCAGTGCTTAGATCTAAACGGGTTCCCAAGGCTTGCATGAGAAATCTCCAGAAACGTGAAGTGAAGTGGCTATCACGGTCGGAGATGATTGACAAAGGCACACCTTGTCTGGTCACTATTTCATCAATATACAATTGAGCCAGTTTCATCAGGTCGTAGTCTTCTCTAATCGGCAAGAAGTAAGCTGATTTAGTTAGCCGATCCACTATTACCCAAATGGCATCATGACCTTTAAAAGTTCTGGGTAGCTTTGTGACGAAATCCATTGTAACGTTATCCCACTTCCATTCTGGAATTTCAGGATGCTGCAACGTCCCTGACGGTTTTTGGTTTTCAGCTTTCACCATGGCGCATGTCAGACACTTGCTAACATAAACGACGATGGATTTCTTGATTCCAGGCCACCAAAAAAGGGCCTTTAGACCATGGTACATCTTGTTGCTTTCGGGGTGAACCGAGTAGCTAGTTTTGTGGGCTTCGTCGAGGATTACCTCTCTTATTCCCCCGTGCTTTGGTACCCACGTTCTCCCTTCATATTTATATACACCATCGCTACTCAGCTCAAATCTATTCTCCACTCCTGTCAACATTTCCCCCGCTAACTTATCTCCCTTTAGCGCTTCGTGTTGTGCTTTCTTT
Organism: Flaveria ramosissima; assembly: GCA_025215565.1. NCBI lineage: Eukaryota > Viridiplantae > Streptophyta > Magnoliopsida > Asterales > Asteraceae > Flaveria > Flaveria ramosissima. The sequence continues at coordinate 43,892,855 of CM046040.1, forward strand.
AGTCTCGCGATAAGGTCGGTGTACACACTCATCCTTAAGGCACGGACACGTAGAGGTTTTTCTCTTTCTTTCCGGCTCAAGGCATCCGCCACTACATTGGCCTTGCCAGGATGGTAGCGAATTTTGCATTCGTAATCATTCAGTAACTCGACCCATCTTCTCTAGCACATGTTTAGCATCTTTTGATCCAGAATGTGCTGCAAAATCCTATGGTCCGTGTAAATAATGCACTTCGTGCCAAAGAGATAATGCCTCTACATTTTGAGTTGAAACACCACGGCACCCAATTCTAGATCATGTGTTGTGTAGTTCTTCTTATGATCGTTTAGTAGTCTCGATGCATAAGCAATTACTTTGTTGCGCTGCATTAACAAGCATCCTAGTCCTTGACGCGAAGCGTCACAATAGACCACGAAATCATCAATTCCTTCTGAGAGAGCGAGGATAGATGCACTACACAGTTTCTCTTTGAGTGTTTTGAACGCTTCATTCTGCTCTCGTTCTCACACAAAGGTCGTATTTTTCTTAGTCAGAGCAGTCAACGGTTGCACAATGCGCGAGAAGTCTTTGATAAACTTCTGTAGTATCCGGCCAATCCAAGGAATTGCTTTATCTCGGTAGGGGTTTTTGGAATTTTCCCATCCTTAATTGCCTCGATCTAAGAAGGGTCAACTTGAATCCCATTCTCATTTACCACATGCCCTAAAAATTGGATCTCTCGCATCCAAAATTCACATTTGGAGAACTTGGCATATAATTGTTCATTCTTGAGCAACTCAAGAATCAGTCTAAGGTGTTTCTCATGCTCTTCTTTACTACGGGAGTAGATCAAAATGTCGTCGATAAACACGATCACGAACTTGTCAAGATACGGGCGACATACACGGTTCATGAGATCCATAAACGCCGCTGGTGCGTTAGTCAGTCCCAAAGGCATGACTAGATACTCATAGTGTCTGTATCTCGTCTTGAAGGCCGTTTTAGGTATGTCTTCTTCTCTTATCTTCAGCTGATGATATCCCGATCTCAAATCTATTTTAAGAAAGTAACTAGTTCCCTGCAGTTGATCGAATAGGTCGTCAATCCTCGGGAGAGAGTAACGATTCTTTATAGTCAGCTTGTTCAATTCCCGGTAATCAATGCACATTCATAAGGTTCCATCCTTCTTCTTCACAAATAACACTGGTGCACCCCATGGAGAAACACTCGGTCGAATAAATCCCTTGTCGAGTAGTTCCTGGATCTGTAGCATTAGTTCCTTCATCTCGGGAGGGGCGAGTCAATATGGTGCCTTGACTACTGGTGCAGCACCAGGCAGTAGATCTATTTGGAATTCGACTTGTCGGTTCGGAGGGAGTCCCGGTAGATCTTCGGGAAACACTTCTGGATATAAGAAACCACTGGAATATCCTTAATCTTCTTCTCCTCTTTAGCCTTCATTACATAGATTATGAAAGCTGGGCATCCCTTCTTAAGGCTCTTGGTAGCTTTTAGATGAGATATCATAGGACATAGCGCGTCACTTCCTTCGCCACGAACCACAAGCACTTTCCCGTCACTCAACGGTATTCTAAGCAGGTGTTCATCACACACGATCTCGACTCTATGCTTAGCCAGCCAGTCCATACCAACAACCACATCAAATCCTCCTAACTTAATAGGCATTAGGTTAATCTTAATATGCTACCTTCTAATTCATTACACAGTTTTCTGATGACTTCATAAGTTTCTATAATGTTACCGTCCGCTAATTCTACGGTGAACGAATCAGTCAGGATACACGCACTCAAGTCAATCAAAGGCCTAAAAGCACTAGAGACAAAGCTAGCAGTTGCTCCAGTATCAAAAAGAACGGTAGCAGGTGTTGGGTTTGTTAGAACATAAAACCAAGTTTAACCTCTTAAACTTTCTGAAAAAACGCAGCGGATATATATATATTAACATGATTATAAAGCTGAAATTTCATGTTTTTATGGTGACATATATATATATATAAACAAACCCAAAACAAAAGGATCATTATATGTGAATAAGCAAGCTATGAACATATGTAATGTACATAAAATCACAGCTACAATGAGCTGTGATTTACTACCTTTCAGCAGCTCAATGAAGTCGAAATCTTTGAAGATGATGATGTTATGAGCAGCAATCCTTCAAGGTGGAGGACCTCAAATCGTGATACCCACAAGCCTTCCAAACACTTACTTGCTAGGGAGTGTTACACCAAGCTTTATCCTTCTTCTTGAATCCGAAAATTCAGCCAACAATCTCTTGAAAATCAGCCAAAGAATTCGAAATATTGAGAGAAAGGGAGAGAAAGACTCTTGCTAATGTGTGAGAGAAAGAGAGAGTTCAAGTGTTATGATGAAAGAGTGTTCTAGTTAATAAGTCTTGCATAAAACAAGACCAAAATGAGGTTCCCCATGCCCTTTTGGGCGGCAAAATTTGAGGCCAAAGGGTCTTCCCACCTTTTTTTTCATCTTTTTATTTTAATAACACTCTTTCAATTAACAACTTATAAAATTAAAACTTAGTTTAATTTATAACATAACACTCTTTTATATTTCATTATTAACCAACTTAAATAATGAAACATAAATTATCTCATGAACATATTATCCACATAATGACGTTCTATCACAAAAGCAATATTTAGAAAACCAATTTTCTAAATAGGTGTCAAACATTTATTGTATGATCTTATCAATAAATAAGTGTTTGTATAGCCTGTTATTGGGTATGACCTGACTTGGATCATAACGTACTAACCACATCAATCTTGTATGTGTCTTGGGCATATAAGATCCTACAATCTCCCACTTGCACAAGATTCATAGAAGATTGATGCAAGCAGTAAATACCGCCTAGCAACGGTTTACTACCCTTAATACGTATGACTAAGTGCCATTCAATAACATCATCCCCTTCAAGTACCATACTTGAAATGTTTTAGGTGAATCAATCATCTATCCTTTTGTCACAGATGTCATGTTAAATCCTAGAGACATGGAGTGATCATTCTCATTGATTTAACTTTATCAGGCCTTAGACATCTTACTCTCAACGAATAAGAGGGACAAATCCCTTCTTGACTACATACGTCTCTCACAATTACCTTATATCATACCTGAACTCAGACTTATGTACTGCCATATTTCAGAACAGCGAAGAACTGAGTCAAAGTATAATATTTGGTAAATATCAAGACCCAATATGTATCTCAGGTCAGAGGATACCAAATGATGTTCGCCTTTACTCAAAATTACTTATGATCAATCAGGAAGATTCCATGTAGTAATATTTGAGATGCAGGTCAGTCCAATATTTGCATCCCACAAATATCTATGAACCTTGGTAGCAACCCATTGCTCTATATTCATCCTTATGAATATCTACCAATCCAAATTCATAATAATCTTACCCTCATACTTGTTCCCACAAGTCTGAACGACTACGGACATTTAGAGCAAACAATTTACTCATGGATTAAACATGCTAAATTGGAATATTAATTGAAACATTATAACCAAATAATTTTATTCAAATAATAAAAGTTCCACATATCCAAATACAAAATTACAGATCAAATCCAATCACTAGAATATCGAAGTCCCATGGCACAAGTATGACCTTCATGCTTTGCCTTTTCAAGGAGCTTCGTGAGAGGATCCGCAATGTTTTGATCCGTGTGAACTTTGCGAATACATATCTTTCCCTTTTCAACTTCATCTCGTATGTAGTTGAATCTCCGCTCAATGTGCCTAGTCTTTTGATGAGCACGAGGTTCCTTGATTTGAGCAATCGCACCCTCGTTATCACAAAAGATCTCTAGGGGGTCCTGAATGGAAGGGACAACCCCTAGATCGGCAATGAATTTCTTCAACCATGCAGCTTCTTGAGCTGCCAATGAGGCGGCGACGTATTCTGATTCTGTAGTTGATAGAGCCACCACATCCTGTTTGGAGCTCTTCCAAGAGACCGCTCCTCCATTCAGAATGAAAATATATCCTGATTGTGATCGTGAATCATCACGATCGGTTTGGAAACTCGCATCCGTTAACCCTTTACAACGAGTTCCTCATCACCAGATCCATAGATTAGGAACATATCTTTTGTCCTCCTTAGGTACTTAAGTATGTTTTTAACAGCCATCCAATGACTGTTTCCAGGATTTTGCTGGTATCGGCTTGTCATGCTTAGGCGCATGACACGTCCGGTCGAGTGCATATCATTGCATACATGTTGGATCCAATAGCAGATGCGTATGGGATTGCCTTCATTTTATCTTGCTCATCCTTTGAGCTAGGACATTGAGTCGTACTCAATATCTTTCCTCTTTGAATAGGTATCGTACCTTTCTTAGAGTTCTCCATCTTGAACCTTTTCAAGATTTTATCAATGTATGCACTTTGATTTAAACCAATCAACCGCCTTGATCTATCCCTATAGATCTTTATTCCCAGAATATAGGCGGCTTCACCAAGATCCTTGATTGAAAAACAACTTCCAAGCCAGGTTTTAACACCTTCCAAGGTTGGAATGTCATTTCCAAATAGTAGTATGTCGTCAACATATAATACTAGGAAAGTGATGATGCTCCCACTAGTTTTCTTATATACACAAGCTTCATCAGCGTTCTTGATGAATCTGAATTTAATTATTTCTTCAACAAAATGGTGATTCCAACTTCTCGATGCTTTTTTCAATCCATAGATTGATTTCTTTAACTTGCATACTTTATTAGGATGTTTTGGATCGACAAAACCTTCAGGCTGAACCATATAGACATCTTCCTCAAGATATCCATTTAGGAAAGCGGTTTTGACATCCATTTGCCAAATCTCATAATCATAATGAGCAGCTATGGCAAACAATATCCTTATAGACTTTAGCATCGCAACAGGTGAGAAGGTTTCATCATAATCAACTCCTCGAGTTTTAGTGAAACCTTTTGCTACAAGTCTAGCTTTGTAAGTATCCAAGTTTCCATGCATATCGGTTTCTTCTTTATAACCCACTTACTTCCAACTACTTTGGAGTTTAGAGGTGGTACAACCAAGTCCCATAATTGATTGTCATACATGGATTTGATCTCAACGTTCATGGCTTCAAGCCATTTGTCACAATCCAAATTGGACATTGCATCACGATAGGTGGTTGGTTCATCGGAATCTACCACATAGCATCCATCAACGAAAAATCCATATCTTTCAGGTGGATTACTAATTCTACCAGATCTGCGAACGCTTTGTGTATATTGATCAACCACTTGATCATCCTCAACATCCTTATGCTGAGTGCTAGTTTCAACCAAACATGCATCGGGTTGTGGTTCTTGATCCTCCTCAAGATCCACTGTTCTACTGCTAGTTCCTTCCATAAGAAACTTTGCTTCTAAGAACTCACCCTTTCTTGCAACAAACACCTTTTGTTCCAGTGGATCATAGAAATAGTATCCCATAGAATCTCTAGGATATCCAACAAGATACACTTGGTGGATCGGACTTCCAATTTGTTTGGGGTGGGAGTCTTAACATAAGCCTCACAACCCCAGACCCTTAAGTATGATAGGGATGGAACTCTTCCATGCCATATCTCAAAAGGTGTCCTTTCCACCTTTTTGGTTGGGGCCATATTTAGAATACGGGCCGCGGAGAGCAAAGCGAAACCCCAAAATGATAGAGGCAATGTGCTTCCAGCCATCATAGATCGGACCATATCCAGGAAGGTTCGATTCCTCCTCTCAGACACACCATTATGTTGTGGTGTTCCAGGTGGAGTGAGTTGTGAGACAATCCCACAACTCCTAAGATGATCTTGAAAAGCATCACTTAGGTATTCACCTCCTCTATCGGAGCGGAGAACTTTAATTGACTTGTTGAGTTGATTTTGTACTTCATTTTGAAGGATCTTGAACATTTCAAAAACTTCATCTTTGTGTCTTAATAGGTACACATACCCATAGCGACTATAATCGTCAGTAAAGGGAATGAAGTATCTTTCACCATTCCTAGTCATTGGCTTAAAAGGACCACATACATCCGAATGTATGATTCCTAATAAATCTTTTGCCCTTTCGTTAGTCCCACTAAAGGGTGCCTTAGTCATTTTACCTTGTAAACAAGACTCACACACATCAAATGAATCACATTCACTTGTTTTTAAAAGACCATTCTTTTGTAGTGTTTGAATTCTTTTCTTGTTTATATGACCAAGAGGACAATGCCAAAGATAGGTATCACTCAAATCCAACAAGAGTTTCTTGGTGCTAGTTTCGTACAATGAACTATTTAAAGTATTTTTCATGAACCAATTCATAAATACCATTAATGGGAATAGCTTTAAAGTAGAACATATCATTTAAAGAAACATGAGTATCATTTTCAACAAATGATAATACATATCCAAATTGTTTTAATAGGGTTACAGAAATAATATTCCTAGTCAAACTAGGAGCATACAAAACATTGTTCAAAATTACTTCCAAACCATTTGGAAGTTTCAAGATGTAGTCACCACGGGCTTCAACTTGAACTTTAGCCCCATTGCCCATGTAGAGGCTAACATCCCTTTTGATGAAGTTACTGCTTCTTTTGAACCCCTGCAACATATTGCAAATATGAGTTCCACATCCGGTATCTAATGCCCATGTGTTAGAGGATTTCATGTTTAAATCAATATGGATCTTGTATATTGCACCTGAGGTTTGCCCGGCATCCCTCTTTGCTTTCAACTCTTGGAGATGGACGGGACAATTCCTTGCCCAATGTCCAATCTCCCCACACTTGAAGCATGGGTCATTGGAAGCAACCTTTTGCTTCTTCTCCGGTGCTTTGGGTGGCACCCTTGCCACCCCTTTCCCTTTTCCCCATACGGGTCCCTTACCCTTGGCAACCTTTGCCTTGGGTGTGGGATGAGGCCTTTTCTTGTTCCCACCTTCATTGATGGTGAGAACGGGTAAAACCCCTTTTACCCATGGCCGCCTCGGCCGTTTTGAGCATTGAGTGAAGCTCACCAATGCTTTTGTCCCAAGCATTCATGTTGTAGTTCAACACAAGTGTCTCGAACTTCTTGGTAAGGACATTGAGGATCAAATCTGTGGCCAATTCCTTCAAGACAGGACAATTAAGCCTTTCAAGGCGGTCAATGTGACTTTTCATCTTAAGTACATAAGATGAAACCAATTGGTTGTCGTCCATACGACATGCATGGAGTGCTCGAACCGTTTCGAAGGGCTCAACCCTCGCTTGCTGTTGGAACGTTTCCTTCAGCTGGGTTATCATGTCATAAGCTCCGTGATGTTCATACTCCTTTTGGAGATCCGGAGTCATGCTCGCCAGCATGAGACAAGACACTTGGATAGAGTCCTCAGTGTACTTCAGCCAATCATTAAAGGCCTCCTCATCATCCTCAACAGGTTGATCGGGGATAGGGTTGTCTAAAACGTATGATCGTTTCTCTTGATTGAGAACGATTCTCAAGTTTCGATACCAATCAATAAAATTGTTATGATTTAGACGTTCCTTTTGGAGAATCGCTCGTAAAGATTGGGCGGACGCGGATGAGTTATCATGATTATCATTATTGGAGGCCATCTACAAAATTTAACAAAGATCTATTTTAGTATTTTTGATATTGTTATTTTTTAATAATTAATACCTTTTAAGGTCATTTTCATATTAAAATCTAGAACCCAACATTACATTTAAATTGTGGTTAGGTGACCTTTATCCCATGATTTAAATTAATAAGGTGGTCAACGATTGACGGTTGCAACCATTTGCAACTTCTAGAGGTATGGGATCGACTTTAAACATCATATGTAAAGTCGGCATGTTAATCCCATCAACACCATTTGGAAACCACATCGTAGGTGATCCATTTGACATGGTTTGCAAATCAAGACACCCTACTTACATCCACGTGTGAGTTTGCCAAAATGAGTGGTTAGGTGACCTTTATCCCATAAACAAGGCATTCTCACCTCAACTCACAAGTTCCCACAAAATGGTTAGGTGACCTTTATCCCACTAAGAGTTCCCAAGTGACTCAAGTGTTGTGTAAAAGGACGGTGTTGATCCCGATTTAAAATATTTGAGATTTCATATTTTAAGTTTTAGAAAACTCTATGTACTTGTATTTGCATGCTTTCAAATACAAGATACCCTATGGTCCATTGATTAAAACCCATTTTAATCTTTAAATCATTAAATTATTTTAATAACCTTTTATTACCTTTTAATGATTAAGAACCATTTAATTAGATTGTTAAGTTTATAGAAAGGTTTGTTAAAGCAAATATCACATACATGCCATCAACCACAATAATATAAACAAAACAACATAGCATATGTGCATAACCATAGCATCTAAAGTGGTCCACACTTGTTTGCCATCACAAGTGTGGTCCAAAGGCATTCCTAAGGGTCATAACAAAAACACATAGAAAGCTTCCAAAAGCCTCCCACTTGAAACCGCATCCAAAATGCTCCATGTTTCTCCTTTGTGCTTCCAATGCATATGTCTTCATATTACAAGATATAAAGTCCTAATACAAGATATCTAGTAAAATGAAAATGCACCTAATCTATTTATTACAACCCAATAATAAATAAATTACATTTTAAACAAAGCACAAATGAATAAAATTACAACCCCATTGAATAAACAAAAACAACCATTGCAATCATCCAAACAACACAAGGCCAAAGGCTAGGTTATGCACCAATATTAACATTCATCATATCATCCAAAAATAATAATGAATCCCCTCTAAAACCCACGAAATTTCAGCCTACATAAACTGAAATTTCGGGTTTTAAACATTGTCCAAAAAACATACATATCAACATACATATCTTTCAAGGTTTAATCACAAGCATGTGTAATATAACCTTGAAAGTTTGGGGATTCAACATACAAGAATATAGCAGCCCTTAAAAGGGTTATAAAGTCCCATAAAACGATTTTTAAAGGACAAGAACAAGCAAGCTATCCACATAACCGGCTCTTGATGCCATTGTTGGGTTTGTTAGAACATAAAACCAAGTTTAACCTCTTAAACTTTCTGAAAAAAACGCAGCGGATATATATATATTAAAACATGATTATAAAGCTGAAATTTCATGTTTTATGGTGACATATATATGTATAAAACAAACCCAAAACAAAAGGATCATTATATGTGAATAAGCAAGCTATGAACATATGTAAATGTACATAAAATCACAGCTACAATGAGCTGTGATTTACTACCTTTCAGCAGCTCAATGAAGTCGAAATCTTTGAAGATGATGATGTTATGAGCAGCAATCCTTCAAGGTGGAGGACCTCAAATCGTGATACCCACAAGACTTCCAAACACTTACTTGCTAGGGAGTGTTACACCAAGCTTTGTCCTTCTTCTTGAATCCGAAAATTCAGCCAACAATCTCTTGAAAATCAGCCAAAGAATTCGAAATATTGAGAGAAGAAGGGAGAGAAAGACTCTTGCTAATGTGTGAGAGAAAGAGAGAGTTCAAGTGTTATGATGAAAGAGTGTTCTAGTTAATAAAGTCTTGCATAAAACAAGACCAAAATGAGGTTCCCCATGCCCTTTTGGGCGGCCGAAATTTGAAGGCCAAAGGGTCTTCCCACCTTTTTTTTCATCTTTTATTATTTATAACACTCTTTCAATTAACAACTTATAAAATTAAAACTTAGTTTAATTTCATAACATAACACCCTTTTATATTTCATTATTTAACCAACTTAAATAATGAAACATAAAATTATCTCATGAACATATTATCCACATAATGACGTTCTATCACAAAAGCAATATTTAGAAAACCAATTTTCTAAATAGGTGTCAAACATTTATTGTATGATCTTATCAATAAATAAGTGTTTGTTAGTGTTTGTATAGCCTGTTATTGGGTATGACCTGACTTGGATCATAACGTACTAACCACATCAATCTTGTATGTGTCTTGGGCATATAAGATCCTACAGCAGGATGGTTGTTTATAAGGAACGTACCATTGACCACATCAGGTTCCTTGCGAGCATCGGCTGGTTCCATCACAAATGCTCGTCCCTTAGGCTTGTTGGGTCTGGCCTCCTTATCTCTTCCTAGTTTAGGACACTTGTTCCTCATGTGCCCTGGATCTCCACACTCATAGCATTGTTTACCCGGCGCATACGTACAATCCTTGATTAAATGACCTAGTCGTTTGCACCGGAAGCAGGGCATCGGGTTGCAATCCCCTTGATGATGCAGTTTGCACTTATTGTAGAACGGGCTCGTACCCGAGTATAGCTTCCTTGTCCTTCCACCTTGGTCATCGCGCCTCTTACCTTCAAAGCTCTTCTTGCTTGACCCGCTACTACTGCCAATTGCTCTCTTCACATCGAACCACTTCCTTTTCTCACCCACCGGCTTCCTCTTCTCTTCAGTCCTGGTTTGATCAGTCCACCCTGCCCTAACCAAATCATCAGTCAAACTGCTGGTGAAGTCAACCATAGCTTGTAAGGTTAAAGGCCTGGAAGATCGAACCATTCCCCTGACTCTGGGGTGTAGCCCCCAAATGAAACGCGCTACACCCTTAGATTTTGGTGTCACCAGGTGTGGCACCAATCGAGACAGGGCTAAGAAGAGGTTGATGTACTCAATGTAATTAGGACCCTTCATCTCCAGGCTCAGGAATTCAGACTCTAGTTTCTCCAGTTGATTGATGGGGTAGTATTTGCTGGTTATCAGTTCCTTGAACTCGGTCCAGCTCATTCGGTTAGCAGCGTTCCTTCCCCGGGGCTGAATAACCGTCTTCCACCATTCCAGAGCCGATCCCTTGAGTGACTGGGATGCGAACCTCACGATGTGGCCCATTTTACACTCACTGATGTCCAAGACTGCTTCCATTTCATCGATCCATCGGTACGTCTCTATTGCACCCTCTGTGCCATAGAACTCTTTTGGTTTGCAAGCCATGAAAGTTTTGTAGGAGCATCCATTCTTTAGTGCTTCAGCTTCCTCGTTATTGCCCTCATTGTTTCCGAATACATCATCACCACCGGGGTTGCTCCGGTCTGCGTTGATCTGGGCTATAATGGTAGGAATAGCATTTGCAATCTGTTGTGCAACAAGGTTGGCAATCCTTTCATCATTCCCCTAGTTTGCATTCTCTCCATGAGGGGTCCCTGGTGGAGTAGGGGTTTGGTTTCTGGTTTGTCTAGCCCCTTCACGGCGGCCTCTACTAGTTCCTCTTCTTCCAATGTGGGTTCCTCTCCTAGTCGACATTGTGATAGCATCACAGATAAATTTTTGTTTAGCATCTCATAATTGGTTTCGAGTAGCCCATGCATCATTTACTCTAAACTATCGCGTCCTAGAAAGAGGCAGTGTATCATACACACCACTAAATACCTCTAACAAGTAAATGCTTTGTTAAAGTAGCTTAAGACAATTCATCCAATATGGACACAGGTCAATACTCCCAACGCATAACATGACACATTGTAAATCAATATAAATAGTTCAGCAAGGTTTTAGCATCAATTAAAATAGTTTCACAGAGAGATAGAGTTAATAGTATCAGCAAGCATAATTGTCTCAGAGTTACACTCTTACAAGTTGGAAGGTACCATCACCCCTATAAAAATAATAATAATAATAATAATAATAATAATAATAATAATAATAATAATAATAATAATAATAATAATAATAATAATAGTATCAGATAATAATAGAAATAGTTTCCTTCAACTGTCTACAAGACAGATAATCCCACATCCTCTCCAAGCCTTCACATCCACTTCTTCTTAAACCACCCTAGCCATCCCGAGCTCTTCTTCCTCTGCTATTGCTCCAACCGATGGACCCCGTGCGAAGCCATCATGGCTTGAAACTGGGCAAACTGAGAGGTCCGAGTAACGTGCTGGAGGGTCAGCTCGTGACGACGAACAGTCTTCAGAATCTCATCCAGAGCAGCATCGGAGGGAACTATGTCTCTCGCCCAGCGGCTAGACTGGGAGTACCTGTCACCAGCTAACATATTAGGGCCATCATACATGTTGCGCCTCGGTGGCATCCAGTGCTCGTCAGGTGGGTGGTGGTGGAGTGGTTCAAATGACGGAGGTACAGGTGTCGGAATCCTAACAGGTGGTGGAGGAGGAGGTGGCATCCTAAAGGAGACTAGAGGGACTTGGCCTTGCACTCTTGCATGGGCGGGTGATCACACGTGCACCCCTATCCCTGATAGGTGGGATACGTGAGTGGATAGGAGCTGCTGGATGGGGATGTCGAGGAAGAGTCTTCTGACGGCTCGGTGTCATCGGATGTGACGGATATCCATCCCGGATGTCCGTATATCCTCACATACTCCTCGTATTCCGATCGTGGTGTCGCCTTCTTGAGGCTCCCAGATGGTGCAGTCCCGTTAGTGGGGTATGCTGGTGCCTTACCCTTGTCAGCCATAGTCCTGCTATCCTGCAAGAAATATCATGAGTAATTTGGTTTCTTATAGCTCATGATTGTATTAGCAATAGTACCTATGGTAGTGATGGTAATAGTATCAGATATTCCAATAGTATCAATAACAAGAGGTATGAGTAAGTAGTAGTATCAGATATCAGTAGCTTCTTCAAATAGCAACAAATAGAGTAGTTATCATTTAGGAAAAACTTTTAGACCACTTTAAAAGAAATTTCAAAAATCATAAGTTTCAAACAGAAAAGTCCACTCGTTACCTAAAGGTCCATGCTGGAACTAATATGTCCGGTAAATTCATGATTACGTTGATCAATTATAATCATCAATTTACCCAACCCGATCATCCCAACACTTTCCCACAAGGATGATCCTAAGGGATCAGGGTTGTAGCCAAGGGTCTTATGGTATTCCCGACTTCTCTACAACATTTGGCTCTAATACCAATCTGCCACACCTCGGGCCCAGGTATGGTGGGACGTCACAGACTAGAACACATATGACAGCGAAAACAAAACATCATAAGAGATCAAAAGGAAAGAACGTCACATGGCATTTAATATTTAAAGAAAACCAGGGCTAGAAATAGATCTTGTAACTCCAGGATGATCAAACTTGAATCAAATCATGAAGAATTAGATCAAAATAATGATAATCACAATAAAACCCCTTTGATCTCTATTGATTGCATATAATTTGAATAATATGAAAACCCCCAATCAATTGGTCATGCAAACATTGACCAACACTAATGACAATTAACCTATTTATAGTCTAGACTAATATCACTAATTGCACTTAACCCCCTAGACTTAGGCTAATTAATACAAAATTACATATTAAGCATAAAAATGACTAAAAAGAAGATAAAATATATTTTGTTCACACAAAATATATTTATTACAATATAACTCCTAGTCATCTAAAACTTCAACGTCTTGTCTCGGTTCCTCGTCTCGTACGTGTCGGGTTTGACTTTTGTTGACTTTGACCGTGACGTTGACTTTTGTTGACTTTTACTGTGTTGATAATATAGACTATCTTTTCCAGCTCCAACAATACTCCCCCTTAGTCTATCATTATCAACGTTTTCAAACGAATTCAGCACCGAAAAGTCAACATTAGAAAGATCTTCAAATTGAAGCTTTCTGAATCTGATGAGAAAAATTATTCATCTCATAAGCTCCCCCTATTTATATGCTCCCCCTTTTTGAGTGCAACCTTTGTGAAGATATTAGAACAGCTTTCCCCAATCTCTAATCTCGAGTGCTTCAGAAGATGTAGGAGGAGGATTCCTAGCTCGGTGTCTTCTGCAAACTTGAGGAACAGGTTCTCTGATCAGGTACACTGCTCAACTGATGATCGGCCATCACTTACAGCAAAAACCTGAAACACATTCTCAAAGACAATCTCGACATTTCTAATTAGATCATTTCATTTTAACAAAATAAACCCGTGTTTATTTGTGTTTGAAAACAAGCGAACCCGTGTTCGGTTGTACGCAATTTCTGTGAAATGCATGAAAATGATAAAATTAACAGCATAATATGGAAGACCTAAAAAAAATTTGAAAAGAAATTTTATTATATTTTTCTATTTTTTATTATATACATGTATTATAACATATTTTATATCTATTATATAATTTTTTTGTGTTTTTTTTTGTTTTTTTTTAAACCGAGAACTGAATCGATCATGAGATCATATCCTCAAGATATACTTTAGCACAAAGATGAATTTAATCATCGACAAGCAATGAGATCACACTGATAACTAAATCTAATCACAGTCTTTAAATGATTTTGAAATTCTCAAACAGATCAATAACGATTGCTGATATGTTTGTCCACTTAAACTCATGCCTTATCTTTTCCAATGAGCAGCAAATGATTCGTTAAGGTTCGATTAAATGCTTTAGAATGCTAGGACCCCACAATCATTTGGCAAAAAACCTCATCCAACCTCAGGATTTCTTGAATTTTGTTACGATCTTTATAGAGCAAGGCGTGTGCATTAGTGTGCAAGTGATTATCAATAGAATATTGCATTCTGTGATGAATTAGATGATTTGACACTACTTAGACCAAAATGGTGAGAGCTCCAGGTCTATACTCACGTATAACAAAGGAGATGACCATTTAGTCATGTGCCGATGAGAGCTCCAGGTCAGTACTATCGTACAGCAGAGGAGATCATCACTCCAGGTCAGTACTTCCGTACAGCATAGGAGATTAGCACAAACACAAGACACATAAATACACCAATCATGGCTCAAAGATATGGCTTATATGATTTGTATCATGATGGGTGAAAGATCAATTCTCAATCCAAATTTTGTCGGGACTCAGTTTTTGTGCAGGCCAAAATGATTGCGTAAATCCAGACATCCTTAAGCATGATGTTTTAATTTAAATCATTATGCTGCTGTCTACTTTATTCTTCAGGCTGAGTCTACCAAGCATATCATTAAAGAATCTGTTTGTTTTTCTATTATTTTCAATTAAAAATAAGATGTAAATCAGATAACAGGATCATTTAAGATGCAAAAACAAGCATTTCAAGATGATATACAATCATTTCTCAGTCATCTCGAATCAAGTTCTCAGTACACTTTTCATTTTTATTTACTTATACTCTCCCCCTAAATTTTTATTTTTTGCAAACTTTTCCTTTTTTTTATTTTTATTTATTATTTTTTTATTTTTTATTTTTTTATATATATTTTTTTATTTTTTTTATATTTTTTATTTTTTTAATTTTTTTATAAAACTGTACAAAAATAAAAATTTATCAAAGAAGATCTTCCAAACTATACTGATTATCAAGATAAGAAATGAATTGTCAAGAAATATGCAGTGATTGTGAAGTGAGAACTGTGATTATGTAGATAAGAATCTAGATTGTGGATAAAATACCATGATCTTAACCTGTTTGTTCCGCCTCAAATTTGAATTAGGAACAATCTCTGTCAGTAAACCGGATTACTAACAGCCCTCCTGAATTGTTCCTGCACTCATTAACAAATTAGTTAGAAAGGGGAACCCAGGCCATCGTAGTCCTGGAAGTTCCTTTTTCATCAAGATAAGTAACAAGCTTCTGCACACAACCGTTTAAACAATCCGGGATTGTTGTATCCTTCTTTTTAATTTTCCAAATTTGTTTTGGTTCAATTAACTTGGATTTGAATGAATTAAATTTGGAAATTATTTTCTATTTAAGACCGGAAGGAAAAGAATTTGATTTTGAACCTTTGGTCATTTTCATCTTTGTATCATGTGAAACCGGCTTCACATGAAAAGGTTTGGATGGAGGGTTTTTCATCCAACCATTCAAAGATGTTTGCTTTTTACCTTTTGAACCAGAGAAGCAACCCGTGTTGCCTTTACCAACTGGAACATTCTTTGTTGACTCTGATCCGGAGAAGCAATTCGGTTTGCTTTTACCATCAGAAACAAGTCTTTGAGGACATTTCTTTACCACATGACCTTCTTTTCCACACTCAAAACAAGCCTTGAAAGGCTTTTGATGCTTTGTAGTCACGTGTTGTGTAGGTGCTGAGAAGGATTGCTTTGAGCTTGTAGCAGATTCTTGCTTGTTTTGGCATTTGCTATGCTGAACAGGGAATGAGATCTTCACTGATTGAGTGGGTTGTTTTGTAGTTGGAGAAGAGAGCCGTATTGGTCTTAATTCAGCTTTTGGAAGCTTTTGAGACTTGACAATGTCAGGAGATATATTGATCTGTGAGGAACCAACACGCTCCTCTGTGTTTGATTCATCATCTGAGCTTGACCAGTCTCGTATACACAGATCTGCTTCCAATGGATCTTGATTGACAAGAATAGGATGTGTTGTTGTTGAAACTTGATGATTAGGTGATTTCGGATTTATCTTTTCGTTCACAACCCTGAGAGGCTCAAAAGTAGGAATTTCACCTGCTTTAAACTTATCAAAGAAGTTAGAAGAAATAGTAGATATAGATTTACAAACAACCGGGACTGAACAATCATTAGCTTGACTGTCAGCATTCGATTTATTGTATCCCATACCAGTTGTAGAATCATAATCATCTCGCACCTCTTTAAGATTCACACCGCTCAAACCTGCATGGAAACTACTATTAGATTGTTCAAACAAATCATTTTTAGAATGAGGTTTGGGAATTGGTGAATAACATAAAGTAGAAGGGGGTGGAACTGAATTAAATACAGTTTCACTATCAGATTTATATCCAATCCCATGTTTCACCCGCGCCCCTTGTTGTTTAGCAATAAGCTCATCCTTTTTCATGTGTGAAAGGGTCCATTAATCAAGCTTTGTTTGAAGCTTTGTCGTTTCAAATTGAGCTAAAACAGCCCTTTCTCTCAGAATATTAATTTCAACGTTACGCTCCAAAATGGTTCTTCTTAAAAGATCATTTTCAGCCAATGCTTCATTAAGTTTTCTTGAAAAAGCAATTTCATTTTTCTTTAATTCCTGATTGATTGTTTTTAATTCTTTTCATTTTCCAAAAACAATCTGTTTGCCTTATAAATCCCAAATAACCGGATTTTGCATGACGAAGAACACATATCCTGAACAGTCTCATAAGGAAGACCCATGATAGTTCGATCTGCAGCTAAGCTCTTTTCACAGTTGCAAACCCATGTGATTTCTTGTTTTTCCTCTTCTTTGACCTTTAGCATCTTGTCAGCCTTAGACTCTTTCTCCCTTTTATCAGCTTTTCCAGCCTTATCATCATCGGTTCTCATAGACTCTGGTTTACTGTCATTGTCGACTCTTAAAGTTTCACGATTCTCTTCAACAGTTTCTTTGAATTTAGAGTTTAAATCCGAATCAGTTCTCAATAACTTCAACTTTTCAATCATCTCTGATTTGTAATCAAGTATGCTTGTTACAGAAGAAACAAGATCAGTATTAAGCGCGTGGGTTTGATGTGGGAACACGGCTTGCTGAAATTCGTTTCTTTGGATATCCAGCTCAAGAGATTTTAGTTTGTTGATCATATCCATAAGTTTTGTGTCGACATAACCTCTTTCTTGCTTCAGCATTTTAACTTGATGATTCCATGCAGACGGAAGCGAGTCAAGAAGCTTTTGAATTTGTTCATGATTACTAAGATCAGGAACATGCTTCTTTAGATTATTTGCCACTTTCAAAAATCGATCAATTAAATCTGACAATTTTTCTTTCTTCATTGCTGCAAAAGAGTCAAACCGGCTTTGTGCTGTTGTGAGATTATCTGATGTAAAGTCTTCTGAAGATGACATTATAGTGTTAAAAAAATTGAACAATTAAACGCCCCAAAAATATTTTTCCCAAATTTTTTGAATAATTCTCCCCGAGAAAAATATATATTTTTTTTAAATGTCACGCTAGACAATCTTAGCAACTGGGGTCAAGCTGACCTGGTCAGCTTGTTTTTTTTTTATAAACCTTGCAAAATCGATGAAAATCTCTTTATCGGGATGAACTCAATTAATCCCAACTAAAGGGAAAAAGTCATCTTTAACATTTAAATTTTGCTGAAGAAATGATAGTTTCGCCGAAATTATAGTTTCGCAGAGCTAGTTTCGCTGAGCCTACAGTAGTTTCGCTGGTAATTTCGGCAGCAGTTTCGCTAGCCAAATGTTTTAGGTTGCTTAGTTTCGCCGACAATTTCGCACAAAACAAGATTGAACTTTCGTTCAAAGATACTTTCGGCAGCAATTTCGCTTGTAAATCAACCACAATCACTGTTGAACTTTCGTTCAATGAAACTAGTTTCGTAGGACAGCATAAAACAACTTTAATGAGGATAACCGATGTAGTTTCGCTGGAAGAACTCGTAGTTTCGCTGGATGAACTGGTAATTTCGCTGAACGAAGCTGAAAAATGTTTAACACGAAATCAATCTGAAAACGCCCAAATCTCAATGGATTTGATATCTGATGATTAACAGAGCTTTCCCAACCAATAACAAGCAAACTTCAATCAATTTCCATATCAATAACACTCAAATTTGATCCGAAATTGATGAAAACATGATATTAAACAAAAACAACCAAAACCTCAACTTCTCTCTCAAAAAATCTTCAAATCTTCAATGAATTTGATCCAAAATGGCTCTGATACCAAATTGTAACTCCAGGATGATCAAACTTGAATCAAATCATGAAGGATTAGAATTGTTTTCAAACTATTCTGAACTCTCTTGTGAGAATGTTTCAGCTGGAATAGGTACTCAAAGTGATTCTTATGATGATCAACTATTTGAGTTACCAAGACCTCTTCCAAGTTCTCCAAGAGTTGCTAAAAATCAAGCTCCCACAATTGACAGATCTAATAGCATAACTATCTCAAGAACTAATGGAGCTTCAACAAGTTGTCAACAAAGTGAGCCTCAAAACTCATCCGGTGACAATGCACAACACCAAGCTGATGGAAGTAGCAATTTGAAGGAACATGAAACTATCAATCTAACTGCATAGCCAAATGATACAGATGTTGTTTCCCCTTCATTCAATCACTCCTCATTGAATGAATGTGAAGCATCAACTGGGCCAAATGCTCTAAACTCTGAGCAAAACTTTTCCAATCTGGATCTATCCATGCAACTGGATGTGATTCCTAGGCTCAGGATTTACAACACTCACCTAACTGAGAACATCATTGGAGATGTCTCTGACGAAGTGAAAAGAAGAGGACAAACTCATAATGGGAATGTATGCTTGTACTCATGCTTCCTATCTCATATGGAGCCAAAAAAGGTGGAGGAAGCCTTAAAAAACTATAGTTGGGTTGAATCAATGCAAACAGAATTGCTTCAATTCAAGGGACAAAAGGTTTGGAACCTATGTCCACTACCATCCGGTCAAGTACCAATTGGCACTAAGTGGGTATTCAGGAACAAAAGAGATGATAGAGGCTTGATTATCAAGAACAAGGCAAGACTGGTAGTTCATGGATACAAATAGGAGGAGGGAATTGATTACACTAGTGTTTTTACACCTGTTGCAAGACTTGAGGCACTTAGGATCTTTCTTGCTTATGCAGCATCCAAGAACTTTACAGTCTACCAGCTTGATGTCAATTGTGCTTTTCTATACATGGATATAGATAGGAAAGTCTATGTGTACCAACCTCTAGGATTTTGAGCCCCACAACATCCTAACTATGGGTGTAAGCTGGATAAAGCTCTCTATGGGCTGCACCAGGCACCTAGGCTGCGGTATGAGACTTTGTCTCAGTTTCTCCTGAAGAATGGTTACACCATAGGTACAATTGACAAGACTTTATTCATAAAAAAGTTTGGGAAAGACATTTTGCTCGTACAAGTCTATATTGATGACATCATTTTTGGTTCCTCAAATGACCAAATGTGCAAAGACTTTGAGAGCATAATGAAGAAGAAGTTTGAGATAAGATCCATGGGGAAAATGGACTTTTTCCTTGGAATTCAGGTGAAACAGATGAAAGAAGGATTCTTATCAATCAATCTAAATGTGTCAGTTACATTCTAGAAAGATTTGATATGAAAGATTGTAAGTCAGCAAAGACTCCTATACCCAGAAATCACAATCTTTGTCCAAACTCTAAGGGGGAGGATACTGATCAACATCAGTATAGGGCAATAATTGGATCTCTGATGTATCTCATAGCAAGTAGACCTGATATCATGTTTGCAAGTTGCATATGTGCAAGATAATAGGCTGCTCCAAAGGTATCTCACCTAGTTGCTGCCTAGAGAATCATTAGATACCTCAAAGGAGCACCTAAATTGGGTCTGTGGTATCCAAGGAACAACAACTTCAATCTCTATGCCTACACTGATAGTGACTATGGCGGCTCAACATCAACAAGAAATCAACATCAAGAGGATGTCAATTTCTTGGTGGAAGGATTATCTCATGGCTGCAAAAAGCAATCCTATGTCTCAACATTAACTGCTGAAGCTGAATACGTTGTTGCTGCAAGTTGCCGTGCTCAGCTGCTATGGATTCAAAACCAGATGATAGACTACAAATTCAATTTCATGAGAACTCCTATCCACATTGACAACAAGAGTGCTATCTCTATTACAGAAAATCAGGTCAAGTACTCCAAGACGAAGCACATCGACATCAGGTATCATTTCATTAGAGATATTCATGAGAAAAACTTGATTAAACTAGTCAAAGTTGACTCAAATGAACAATATGCTGATTTGTTCACCAAAGCATTTGATGAACAAAGATTTAAGTATCTTATTACAGCTATTGGGATGATCAACATTGATTAGTTTATCTCCTTTGAAAACCTTTTCAAAACGTGTTTTGTCATTGTCAATACTATCTAATCCCTGTTATAAAAGCCATTTCTTTAAAATTTGTTAAGTATGAGTTCTTTCGAAGAGAAATTAACCCTCGGAAGATGTCTTATGTATCTATCGAGAAAAAATTGCTTCAAGTTATTTTCATCTTCTGAAGAGTTTTTAGCCTCGGAAGAGTATTTGATGTTTTATCAAATCTATTTCCATAGCTTGAAAACTTCTTCACTCGGAAGATCTTCTTACTCCAGGAAGTAAATTTCTCTTAGGTTAAATTTACCTTCGGAGGTAAGTTTGGCTTCGAAAGAAAATTAATTTCGGAAGAGCTTTTACTCTTGAAAGAAAGCTTTACTGTGTAACAAAAATCTTTTGGGCCACACTCTGTAAAAAGGTAAAGATTTTCTTAATGATGTCGAAATATTTAAATGAGTTATCCATACCGCCCTTATCACATCATACCTCAAATCATCACCTCACCTTATCCATCCGCCATTTCACCGATTTAAATACTTCCAACCTACTCATTTAATCTTTTTACCAATTTCACAGCCCCAAGTTTCCTTCGTCTTCAGTTTTACTCCCAATTCAACTTCATTTCCTCTGTAACTTTCTCAACAACGGCACTAAACCCTCAGCACAACCAAGTCGCAATCCTTGACTCTTCCAAGGATGCCAACTTCTCTTATATTATTCTGTTTCTAAACCAGTCCACTTAATATACAGCCCTAACCGTTAACCCCACCGTTTACTCAAACCACATGGCAGACTTTTGGGGAAATGCTCAGATTGACACTCTGAATGGAGTAAGGGTAATTAAAGGGTTTGCAACCAAGAATTGGTCATATCTGAACAAACCATCAGGGAAAATCTAGAGCTTCATGATGAGGGTTCTCCTACAAAATTCCCAAAATCAGACTTAGATGACACATATACCCATATGGGATATGGTGGAGATATGAGCAGGTCAACTGTATACAAGTTCAATTTCTCCTACAACTTGATGTTCTTGTTTCACATAGTCCTTCACTGCTTGTCAAACAAGTCCGGGGGTTGGGAATAAATTTCCTATGAGCTACGATGCCTAGTTCACGGGTTGGTAAAAGGCCTCAGGTTCAACTACTCAAGGTTTGTGCTGAACAACCTCATGGGAAACCTTCAAAGGGAGACATTTTATATGTATCCTAGGTTTATTCAGCACATAATCAACTGTGAGTTGCATTAGAGTAAGCTTGTCTGTGCAGCTACTGTTGGTCCAAATGGTCGATGAACAGTACAATTGATTGACCAAACGTTCAAAATCCACCTACAAATATTCATCATAAAAGGTTTTCAATAATAATCAAAAGAAAGAAAACACAAGAAAGAACAAAGGCTCAATATGATTTCTATTGACTTCTAGCCACAAATACACAATTGCAACAAAGATATTTTGTATTAGGGTTTTGCAAGATTAACCTACAATGATGGAACAATTCAATATATAGGAAACCTAGTTTCGCTGACAGTGTCGCTGGAGAGTGAAACTGTCAGGCCCATGGCCAGTTTCGCCCGGCGACGAAGCACAGTTTCGCCCGGTGACAAAACACAGTTTCGCCGGGAGAACCAGGCCTGTTAACTATGAGCGAAACTACAGTTTCGCTCATACCTTTGCTGACACAAAATACTCAAAATACAAAATTAAAACAAAGTAATCTAACATATATCCTATTACATTTAAACATAATATAAACACTAATCTAAGGTGAGGCCAACCTACTTGATCTTAAATACTCCCTCTAGGTTGGACCTCACCTACATGAATATCTTCTTCAACATCATCTGCTTCTTCTTCCTCCCAGTCATAGTTGTAGTCTCTTTTTCAGCTCCTGCTGTACCAACTTTCTCACGATGTGCACTTGCTTGTTCGAATTGCTTTGTAAGATCCTGCACATCCATCTTAAGCTCATCAGCCTAAAGAATCTTGTCTGCTAGCTCTCTCACCTCTGCCCTCACCCCATGAGCCTTGTTGGCAACCTCCATAAATAGGCTTGCCTCTTTTCTAGTTGCAGCCCCAGCTCCTGCTTTAATATGATTCTCACATAGTATCAGCAGATCTTCGTCACAAAAAGAGAACACCTCCATGGGATTAAACAATCTGATTCTGCTCCATCCTTAACCCTCATCACTGCCTCCCTAATGTTATTATCATAGAACCACTTCTCAAACTTTTGTAGTCTTGATGGGAGAGGATCGGGTAGTCTTACCCTGCTAACAGTTTTTGGGGGCTTTACCATTAGCACAATTCTACCTTTTCCTGTCTCCCAATCCTTTCCTTTCTTTGACCTCTTTCTCTCCGCCGTCATGAAACGAAATGATTCAAAGTTATCATTTGTTCCTTGTTTCATCTCTTTTTCTACCAGTTTGGCTCTTTCACACAAATGGGAGTCAATCAATGGAATCTCTGTCAGTCTCCTTAGATCCCACTTAGCTAAGGTCTTGAGAGCCTTCCTTTTGTGCAAGTATGATATCCTACCTCCCCTTCTTTTAATCATAAACATCTTCAAACTTGCATCATACTTCCAGCTGATAATCTTTTTCTCTGATTCTTTCCTGCTTGACCCCTGAATGTTCTGAAATAATGGGGTCAAATGTTATGGTTCCTTTTCTCTCACAAACCAATCCTCCTTTTCCAACTCAAATACGTCTCCTCCAGTAGAGCCCTTCTTGTCTACATATTTCAAGGGATGCTCATCCACTTCATAGTATTCCGGTTCTGAATTATAATCCACTAGCTGTTCTTCAATCTCCTCTTCTTCATCAACCAGATTCATCTCAGTAGACTTCTCCCCAGCTTCAGCAATTAGGTCTTTCACCACCTCCTCACCAACCAAGTCTTTATCAATATCCAATCCTAAATCAATGAATCCAGCCTCAACAATTTTTTGAATAATTCTCCCCGAGAAAAATATATATATTTTTAAAATGTCACGCTAGACAATCTTAGCAACTGGGGTCAAGCTGACCTGGTCAGCTTGTTTTTTTTTTATAAACCTTGCAAAATCGATGAAAATCGCTTTATCGGGATGAACTCAATTAATCCCAACTAAAGGGAAAAAGTCATCTTTAACATTTAAATTTTGCTGAAGAAATGATAGTTTCGCCGAAATTATAGTTTCGCAGAGCTAGTTTCGCTGAGCCTACAGTAGTTTCGCTGGTAATTTCGGCAGCAGTTTCGCTAGCCAAATGTTTTAGGTTGCTTAGTTTCGCCGACAATTTCGCACAAAACAAGATTGAACTTTCGTTCAAAGATACTTTCGGCAGCAATTTTGCTTGTAAATCAACCACAATCACTGTTGAACTTTCGTTCAATGAAACTAGTTTCGCAAGACAGCATAAAACAACTTTAATGAGGATAACCGATGTAGTTTCGCTGGAAGAACTCGTAGTTTCGCTGGATGAACTGGTAATTTCGCTGAACGAAGCTGAAAAACGTTTAACACGAAATCAATCTGAAAACGCCCAAATCTCAATGGATTTGATATCTGATGATTAACAGAGCTTTCCCAACCAATAACAAGCAAACTTCAATCAATTTCCATATCAATAACACTCAAATTTGATCCGAAATTGATGAAAACATGATATTAAACAAAAACAACCAAAACCTCAACTTCTCTCTCAAAAAATCTTCAAATCTTCAGTGAATTTGATCCAAAATGGCTCTGATACCAAATTGTAACTCCAGGATGATCAAACTTGAATCAAATCATGAAGGATTAGAATTGTTTTCAAACTATTCTGAACTCTCTTGTGAGAATGTTTCAGCTGGAATAGGTACTCAAAGTGATTCTTATGATGATCAACTATTTGAGTTACCAAGACCTCTTCCAAGTTTTCCAAGAGTTGCTAAAAATCAAGCTCCCACAATTGACAGATCTAATAGCATAACTATCTCAAGAACTAATGGAGCTTCAACAAGTTGTCAACAAAGTGAGCCTCAAAACTCATCCGGTGACAATGCACAACACCAAGCTGATGGAAGTAGCAATTTGAAGGAACATGAAACTATCAATCCAACTGCATAGCCAAATGATACAGATGTTGTTTCCCCTTCATTCAATCACTCCTCATTGAATGAATGTGAAGCATCAACTGGGCCAAATGCTCTAAACTCTGAGCAAAACTTTTCCAATCTGGATCTATCCATGCAACTGGATGTGATTCCTAGGCTCAGGATTTACAACACTCACCTAACTGAGAACATCATTGGAGATGTCTCTGACGACGTGAAAAGAAGAGGACAAACTCATAATGGGAATGTATGCTTCTACTCATGCTTCCTATCTCATATGGAGCCAAAAAAGGTGGAGGAAGCCTTAAAAAACGGTAGTTGGGTTGAATCAATGCAAACGGAATTGCTTCAATTCAAGGGACAAAAGGTTTGGAACCTATGTCCACTACCATCCGGTCAAGTACCAATTGGCACTAAGTGGGTATTCAGGAACAAAAGAGATGATAGAGGCTTGATTATCAAGAACAAGGCAAGACTGGTAGTTCATGGATACAAATAGGAGGAGGGAATTGATTACACTAGTGTTTTTACACCTGTTGCAAGACTTGAGGCACTTAGGATCTTTCTTGCTTATGCAGCATCCAAGAACTTTACAGTCTACCAGCTTGATGTCAATTGTGCTTTTCTATACATGGATATAGATAGGAAAGTCTATGTGTACCAACCTCTAGGATTTTAAGCCCCACAACATCCCAACTATGGGTGTAAGCTGGATAAAGCTCTCTATGGGCTGCACCAGGCACCTAGGCTGCGGTATGAGACTTTGTCTCAGTTTCTCCTGAAGAATGGTTACACCATAGGTACAATTGACAAGACTTTATTCATAAAAAAGTCTGGGAAAGACATTTTGCTCGTACAAGTCTATATTGATGACATCATTTTTGGTTCCTCAAATGACCAAATGTGCAAAGACTTTGAGAGCATAATGAAGAAGAAGTTTGAGATAAGATCCATGGGGAAAATGGACTTTTTCCTTGGAATTCAGGTGAAACAGATGAAAGAAGGATTCTTATCAATCAATCTAAATGTGTCAGTTACATTCTAGAAAGATTTGATATGAAAGTTTGTAAGTCAGCAAAGACTCCTATACCCAGAAATCACAATCTTTGTCCAAACTCTAAGGGGGAGGATACTGATCAACATCAGTATAGGGCAATAATTGGATCTCTGATGTATCTCATAGCAAGTAGACCTGATATCATGTTTGCAAGTTGCATATGTGCAAGATAATAGGCTGCTCCAAAGGTATCTCACCTAGTTGCTGCCTAGAGAATCATTAGATACCTCAAAGGAGCACCTAAATTGGGTCTCTGGTATCCAAGGAACAACAACTTCAATCTCTATGCCTACACTGATAGTGACTATGGCGGCTCAACATCAACAAGAAATCAACATCAAGAGGATGTCAATTTCTTGGTGGAAGGATTATCTCATGGCAATGCAAAAAGCAATCCTATGTCTCAACATTAACTGCTGAAGCTGAATACATTGTTGCTGCAAGTTGCCGTGCTCAGCTGCTATGGATTCAAAACCAGATGATAGACTACAAATTCAATTTCATGAGAACTCCTATCCACATTGACAACAAGAGTGCTATCTCTATTACAGAAAATCAGGTCAAGTACTCCAAGACAAAGCACATCGACATCAGGTATCATTTCATTAGAGATATTCATGAGAAAAACTTGATTAAACTAGTCAAAGTTGACTCAAATGAACAATATGCTGATTTGTTCACCAAAGCATTTGATGAACAAAGATTTAAGTATCTTATTACAGCTATTGGGATGATCAACATTGATTAGTTTATCTCCTTTGAAAACCTTTTCAAAACGTGTTTTGTCATTGTCAATACAATCTAATCCCTGTTATAAAAGCCATTTCTTTAAAATTTGTTAAGTATGAGTTCTTTCGAAGAGAAATTAACCCTCGGAAGATGTCTTATGTATCTATCGAGAAAAAATTGCTTCAAGTTATTTTCATCTTCTGAAGAGTTTTTAGCCTCGGAAGAGTATTTGATGTTTTATCAAATCTATTTCCATAGCTTGAAAACTTCTTCACTCGGAAGATCTTCTTACTCCAGGAAGTAAATTTTTCTTAGGTTAAATTTACCTTCGGAGGTAAGTTTGGCTTCGAAAGAAAATCAATTTCGGAAGAGCTTTTACTCTTGAAAGAAAGCTTTACTGTGTAACAAAAATCTTTTGGGCCACACTCTGTAAAAAGGTAAAGATTTTCTTAATGATGTCGAAATATTTAAATGAGTTATCCATACCGCCCTTATCACATCATACCTCAAACCATCACCTCACCTTATCCATCCGCCATTTCACCGATTTAAATACTTCCAACCTACTCATTTAATCTTTTTACCAATTTCACAGCCCCAAGTTTCCTTCGTCTTCAGTTTTACTCCCAATTCAACTTCATTTCCTCTGTAACTTTTTCAACAACGGCACTAAACCCTCAGCAAAACCAAGTCGCAATCCTTGACTCTTCCAAGGATGCCAACTTCTCTTATATTATTCTGTTTCTAAACCAGTCCACTTAATATACAGCCCTAACCGTTAACCCCACCGTTTACTCAAACCACATGGCAGACTTTTGGGGAAATGCTCAGATTGACACTCTGAATGGAGTAAGGGTAATTAAAGGGTTTGCAGCCAAGAATTGGTCATATCTGAACAAACCATCAGGGAAAATCTAGAGCTTCATGATGAGGGTTCTCCTACATAATTCCTAAAATCAGACTTAGATGACACATATACCCATATGGGATATGGTGGAGATATGGGCAGGTCAACTGTATACAAGTTCAATTTCTCCTACAACTTGATGTTCTTGTTTCACATAGTCCTTCACTGCTTGTCAAACAAGTCCGGGGGTTGGGAATAAATTTCCTATGAGCTACGATGCCTAGTTCACGGGTTGGTAAAAGGCCTCAGGTTCAACTACTCAAGGTTTGTGCTGAACAACCTCATGGGAAACCTTCAAAGGGAGACATTTTATATGTATCCTAGGTTTATTCAGCACATAATCAACTGTGAGTTGCATTAGAGTAAGCTTGTCTGTGCAGCTACTGTTGGTCCAAATGGTCGATGAACAGTACAATTGATTGACCAAACGTTCAAAATCCACCTACAAATATTCATCATAAAAGGTTTTCAATAATAATCAAAAGAAAGAAAACACAAGAAAGAACAAAGGCTCAATATGATTTCTATTGACTTCTAGCCACAAATACACAATTGCAACAAAGATATTTTGTATTAGGGTTTTGCAAGATTAACCTACAATGATGGAACAATTCAATATATAGGAAACCTAGTTTCGCTGACAGTGTCGCTGGAGAGTGAAACTGTCAGGCCCATGGCCAGTTTCGCCCGGCGACGAAGCACAGTTTCGCCCGGTGACAAAACACAGTTTCGCCGGGAGAACCAGGCCTGTTAACTATGAGCGAAACTACAGTTTCGCTCATACCTTTGCTGACACAAAATACTCAAAATACAAAATTAAAACAAAGTAATCTAACATATATCCTATTACATTTAAACATAATATAAACACTAATCTAAGGTGAGGCCAACCTACTTGATCTTAAATACTCCCTCTAGGTTGGACCTCACCTACATGAATATCTTCTTCAACATCATCTGCTTCTTCTTCCTCCCAGTCATAGTTGTAGTCTCTTTTTCAGCTCCTGCTGTACCAACTTTCTCACGATGTGCACTTGCTTGTTCGAATTGCTTTGTAAGATCCTGCACATCCATCTTAAGCTCATCAGCCTAAAGAATCTTGTCTGCTAGCTCTCTCACCTCTGCCCTCACCCCATGAGCCTTGTTGGCAACCTCCATAAATAGGCTTGCCTCTTTTCTAGTTGCAGCCCCAGCTCCTGCTTTAATATGATTCTCACATAGTATCAGCAGATCTTCGTCACAAAAAGAGAACACCTCCATGGGATTAAACAATCTGATTCTGCTCCATCCTTAACCCTCATCACTGCCTCCCTAATGTTATTATCATAGAACCACTTCTCAAACTTTTGTAGTCTTGATGGGAGAGGATCGGGTAGTCTTACCCTGCTAACAGTTTTTGGGGGCTTTACCATTAGCACAATTCTCCCTTTTCCTGTCTCCCAATCCTTTCCTTTCTTTGACCTCTTTCTCTCCGCCGTCATGAAACGAAATGATTAAAAGTTATCATTTGTTCCTTGTTTCATCTCTTCTTCTACCAGTTTGGCTCTTTCACACAAATGGGAGTCAATCAATGGAATCTCTGTCAGTCTCCTTAGATCCCACTTAGCTAAGGTCTTGAGAGCCTTCCTTTTGTGCAAGTATGATATCCTACCTCCCCTTCTTTTAATCATAAACATCTTCAAACTTGCATCATACTTCCAGCTGATAATCTTTTTCTCTGATTCTTTCCTGCTTGACCCCTGAATGTTCTGAAATAATGGGGTCAAATGTTCTGGTTCCTTTTCTCTCACAAACCAATCCTCCTTTTCCAACTCAAATACGTCTCCTCCAGTAGAGCCCTTCTTGTCTACATATTTCAAGGGATGCTCATCCACTTCATAGTATTCCGGTTCTGAATTATAATCCACTAGCTGTTCTTCAATCTCCTCTTCTTCATCAACCAGATTCATCTCAGTAGACTTCTCCCCAGCTTCAGCAATTAGGTCTTTCACCACCTCCTCACCAACCAAGTCTTTATCAATATCCAATCCTAAATCAATGAATCCAGCCTCAACAATTTTCTCCACATCTCCTGCAACTCCTTCCCTTCCACCATCAGCCTCACTAATACCAGCATCCTTTTCAGTCGAGCCTCCTGCATTTGCAACACCTGCACTACTAGAGCCCTCTCTAGCCTTAGATGAGCTACTCACATTTAGAAATTAGTATCTTGAAGGGTTATCATCTAACTCAGATTATGTTAGTTGATTAGGCAGGCTGGCTGCAGCTTTCAGCTCATTCACCTCACTAAATAATATCTTTATCAGGGCCTGTTGATCAACCATCATTCTAGTCATGCTCTCTAGCATCTCATCCTTCTTCTTCTCCCTCAACTCCTGATTCAAGAGCTTTGTTTTAATCATACTTAAATCATTTGCCTGAGTTGAGTTAAGATTTCTGATCACATCTTCATCCAAGTTTGCCCTTTTATCCCGTCTTTGAAGCTCAGAAAAGGTTTGATGTTTATTCTTGGACCTCCTTTCAGTCATCCTTTCTACCTCACCCTGATCTACCTTCTTCTTAGACCTTTTTCTCCTTTTCAACTCTTAAAGTCTTCTCAACCTTGTCAATTTCTTCTTCAAAGTCATATTCCTTCTCCTTGGCGTATCTCTTTCTTTTCTTTATAGACTTAGTCTGGTTTTCCCTATTCTCTTCAGCATTCTTGTTCTCAGACTCTCTCACCCTCCTTATATAGTTCCACTTCTTGGTTGGGTACATGTTTTCCCATAAATGAGTGATCCTTCCACTCAAATCATACCTAATTGCTCAGCAATCAGCAAATATCCTTGTATTCATATGTACAAGCCTCTTTATCTCTCAATGACGTGGCACATTAGGAATCAAACCCTCTATCATCATCTGAATAATCGAGGAAAAAACAGCCATTTATCTTTCTTCAATGCCATAACATTCTCAGCCATACAGTCAAAGATAAGCTTAGATATGTTGGCCTTTTGCCCTCTGTAGAAAATAATCATAGCCTTTGCTCAATCAATAATAAACCCATCTAAACCTCCCTTCCTGTGGTCTAGGCACATAATAAAGACATGATCTATGTATCTCCATTTTTTTGGTTAGGAAAGACTTCTTGATCTCTTTACTAATGCCAAAAGGAGGTCCCTCATAACAAATGCTTCTAAAAGCCTCAAATACCTCATGATCAGATAAATGAACCTCCTCTCCACAATCATCTTCAAGTCTCAACACTCATGCAATGCTCTCCACAGTAATAGAAATATCATTCTCCAATACTCTTGCTACAATCCTCTAAGGATTGACCCTAGTATCATACTCTGCCGATCTCTAAAAGTCTTTAATATGAAGATCGTATATAGTCGTGGAATGAGAAATGACATAGGCAAAAAGAGAGTTCCTGAGCCAACGAATGCAGTCTCTGAATCCAGCAGCCTTTGGATTCTGATCATCTAAAATGGTTGTAAATGTTGTTCCTCTCATCGAATTTTAAATTGGCCATTTATCTGTTGTGTAAAGGTATAATGTTGTTCTGCGTGAACCAAAATGGATTTAGCCTATAATGTTGTCAAACGCTATAATGTTGTTCTCACTGATTGGACGCCAATCAACTAGGATTCCGCACTATTTGATCTGGTTCACGCAAAATCCCGTTAGTACTCCGTACGTAGACGGTCCTAACAAGTGGTATCAGAGCTTTGGCTCGTGATTTTGCGTTGGACTCGACTAGTTTTGGTGTTAAAATCAACGTTTTTCAATCAAAAGAGTCATCGTTTTGCTTCAAAAGGCGTTTTTGACGTTTGCATGCATTAAAGTCTCAGTTTTTCATTATACGGCAGATTAGAGTTCCTGGGAAACTTGTTTTTTGCCTCACGCCATTTACCTCCAACAGATATAAAAACCGAGGTTTGTCAAACGCTTTTGTGTTAAGATCGGCGCGTTGAAAATCCGTATTAATCTTAACAACATCGATTAATTTCTTTTCAAAATAGTCACGTATAAAGTGATATTTATTACCGATGTGTTTAGTTTTTGGGTGTTGGACCGGATTTTTAGTAACAACAATTGTAGCAGAATTATCAATAAAGATAGGGGTGTTAGAAAATTGCAAGCCGTAGTCTCGCATTTGCTGTTGAATCCAAATGATTTGGGAGCTACAACTTGCAGCAGCAACATGTTCAGCTTCACATGTTGACATGGCAACAGATGTCTGCTTCTTACACTGCCAGGTGACTAAACGTCTTCCAAAGAACTGCCGCTGATGTTGACTTTGTAGTTCATCTTGCAACCACCATAATCCGAGTCACTATACGCTGTAAGATCAAAGTTATCATCATGAGGATACCATAACCCGAGTGTTGGAATACCCTTCAAATAACAAAAGATCCTTTTAACCCCAATGAGATGATTCACTTTCTCATTTCCCACTTGGCCTTGAGCGGTGATGTAACCTCCCTTATTCCCAGCGAACGATTCGTGTCGCCGTTTAATTTGCTTGACTTTGAAAAGGATAGATGAATTCCCGGTCATATGCCTGAAAGCCCCACTATCAATAATCCATGTATTAGTGATAACGTTGTAGCGGACACCCTGCACATACAAAGAAATTGATTAATTCAGGTTTGGGACCTAAGCCTTAACTGGCTTGGGTGTCCCAGAGGTATCACACATCATGAACTCAGCCCACTGTCCTTCAGAGGATGAGGGCACATCTTTCTTCTTCTTATTCTCACTATCAGACACATTACTTGTTTTGATCTTCCATAAACCAGTTTTGTGTAAGGCATGTTTGTGGTAAACAGGCGACTGCTTATTGTTTGAACTTTAGGTTCACTAATCCTCTTAGGTGGAGTATTAGATCTCATTTTAGAAAAACTTGGTTTTGCATCATAAAGTTCAATTTTCTTTTTGGGCGTCCGATAATAAGGAAAATTTGGAGAGATATGTCCTCGTCTTCCACAACTGTAGCAGGATCTCCCTTCAACAGATTGAGGAATGTTGTGAAGTGGAGTTGAGTTTGGTCGGGGTTTCGATGAAGACTCTTCCTTTTTAGATGTTTCACCTTCTTTAACAAACTTAATTGTTTTAACATTTTGAACATCTTTCATTTTCATTTTATTTGATTTTTATGATTAACACGTTAAGGTTCATTGGATTATTCCTCTTAGGTTCTGAAATAGACTTTTGTGAACCGGACCCTTATTTAACCTTTTAACTTTTAGCATCGAAATTCTCAACAGGTGTAATATTTGTTGATTCCAAAGAAGAATCCTTCTGTTTAGTGACAGATTTCACAGGTTGACCCATGGAATCTTGATCACTAACCAGAGGAGTAGACACCACATGATCCTTTACAGGGTTATTATTAATTGGTCTACATTTAGTGTTCAAAAGGATTTCATGTGGTGGCGGTACTACCTTATAACCCAAACCTTCCCCTGTATTTCGTTCTTTCACAAGGTTTTGAACAATGTGAGAAGAACTTGCCAAACTGTGCAGTTTTTGTTTTAATGTATCAACTTCGACTTGCAAAACTGCTTGTTCCTTCTTAGCTTCCTCCAAAGAATTTAAATAAAACTTGATGTCATTTGATTGATTTAAGGCAACCTCAGTTTCACTTAGTTGTTTCCCCAACAATTCTATCTTTTCTTTGAAGCTGCACTCATATTGTTTTAAAAACACGATGTGCTTCAGTGCAGAGTGTAAATCATTTATTAGATTATCATTATGTTCTAACAACCTAGCAAATTTTAAATCAATGCTTTTTCTAAATTTATCACATTCAGTACAAGTATGGTTTTCAAATAATTCGTCAAAGCTATATCAGACTCTTCGTTGACTGGAGATTTTGAGTTTGTTGCTCTGAGCTCTTCCTCAACCAAGTGATTTACAACATTCACAACTTCTTCAGTATCTAACATCGCTTGATCAGCTATGATCTCACCTTCACTAGCAGATCCATCATCCAGTGCATCGACAAAGGCAATATTTGATTCACCCGGAGAGACAAAGCGGAAGGACCAGTCTTGCCCTTTGTCACCTTGGGAAGTCAGAGCCTTTGTCTCTTTACTAGAAGTAGTTCCAATCATGTCTTTGTCTTGACGGTTGAATGTAGGAAATGGGTTTCCATTTCCAGTTTTCTTGGGCTTTACAAATTCACGTTTAAAATGCCCTTTTTCACCATAGTTGAAACATGTGACTTTGGTTTTGTCAAAACCAAAAGTCGTATCTTTAATGGCAACTAGATTTTGCCCCGTCTTTTTGACAAACTTCTTTGCTCTTCTGACTATACTAGCCAAGGCCCACATTATGTCCATTCTTTCTAGCTCATTTTCATCAACTTGGTCGTAGTCCTCGTCAGCAAGATGACAGTTTCCAATCTTACCAGCAACTAATCCATCATAAGATTGAACAACAACAGCTAAAAGATCCATGTGCTCTTTGGCAACTTCCACGGTGACATTACCGAGATTCTCGGTCTTTAACTTGGTAGTATTTGCCTCAGGAACTATGTATTGGGTTCTAGATGACCCAGATGTTTCGATTCCTGAAGCACTGTTTTGTGAAGGAGCAGAAGAACTAGACACGAACGTTGTTTGTAAGGGTGCTCCTGAAGGATTCTGAACATAGGATCCTTTCTTCGACTTGTATTTCATTCGTAGTTCTTCATCCCTTAACTTCAGAATGAAATCATTTATGTCTAATATAGCAAGAATGTCGTTTTGTCTCAGATTAGACACAAATGAATCCCATTTATCAGGCAAACCATCAGCAAAGCTTGAAACTTTATCTTCCATGGATGTGGTCATGCCATGAGTGTGCAACTCAATCATCAGATGATAGAATCTGTCAATAACATCATCTAAGCTCTCATTCCCAATCAGAGAGAAATTGTCAAATTCCTTTTTAAGAGCTTTTGCCCTCAGTGCTTTCAGAGCTGCATTCCCTTTGTATCTCTTTTCCAATGCATCCCATAACTTCTTTGTCTGCTCGTTCTCAGAGAACTGATGAAAGATGTCCTTAGATATCGACTGAGTCAACAAGGCATATACTTTCTTTTCAGCATTGAACAGAATCTTCTGAGCTTCACTCATTCCTCCCAAAGTGAACTTGACTCCATTAGCACTGACTGGTACCGTATAACCTTTGTCTCAATAGATGTCCAAAGATTTGGGTCAACTCCATTTAAATAGATTTCAAACCGCTATTTCCACTGTGGATATTCATCTAACGTTAAAAGTTTTGGCGGTTTATTATGATTTGCAATCTCATTCTCCAGAAGTAGAAGGTTCTGGATGCGGGAGTCCTTTCCGGCAGTAAATGCAGCAAATTGGTCTTCCATTGCTTTAAACTTGGTATTTTTAGAACAGGACAGTTTCACTCGTGTGAATGAGCTATGCGAATGGGTTACTCGTGCAAATGAACGATGCAAATGAATTCAATCGTGCGATTGGATTCAGTCGTGCGAATGAGCAGGACGAATGAAAGAAAACGTCTGGAGCTGTTTAACTGTGCGAATGAGAGACACGACTGAGTTCAGTTGTGCGAATGAGTGTATACAAATGAGTTTAATCGTGCGGATGGAGTATAGGATTGAGTTCAATCGTACGAATGGCCCAATTGTGCGGCTGAAGGCTGCTGTGTTTGTAAAATCGAATATTTTGACACTTTGATGCAAAATACGAGTTTCCCAGGAACCCTAATCTGCCGTATAATGAAAAACTGAGACTTTAATGCATGCAAATGTCGAAAACGCCTTTTGAAGCAAAACGGTGACTCTTTTGATTGAAAAACGTTGATTTTAACACCAAAACTAATCGAATCCAATGCAAAATCACGAGCCAAAGCTCTGATACCACTTGTTAGGACCGTGTACGTACGAAGTACTAACGGATTCTGCATGTACCAGATCAACTAGTGTGGAATCCTATTTGATTGGAGATCCAGTCAGTGATAACGATAACTCGATCGATATAAAATGAACTAAATATTAAGTATGAGTACGGATCAATCAAGATCGAACTATGAAGTTGGATTGGGTTTTTAGGACGCTCTGAACGGCTAGGGTTTATGAATATTCGAAGTCTCTCTCAAAGTGTTCTGTTTTTTCACGAATTAAGTGGTATTTATAGGTTTGTAGTTTTCATTCTTATGACTGAACCATTAGCATGGTTCAGTTGTGCGACTAACTCATGCGGTTGATTCATACGCACGACTGAAGGTTTAGTCGTGTGACTGAGTCAATCTTGTGTCTCAATCATAAGACTGAACCAGTCTCCTAGTTCAGTCGTGTGACTGGTCCATAAGCATGATATATTCATGCGTATGGTCCATAAGTATGGTCCATTAGCATGAATAATCACCCGACTAAGTTGAACACATTACTTAATCATTATTAACTAAGAACTATGTACAACAACCTCAAACCTATATATGATGTTTATATATGTGACATTAATAATATGAAATATTCAAAGACAATTAATCATCAAGACATATAACATATTTCATTTCATCATCACATTACACATATGTAAGACATGAAAGACTTTTACATTTAAGTACATAAACTACGAATATCATGTATCTACATCATGTTTGTATACTTTATCAGGAAAGTTTGGATCCTCAAACTCTGGTGGTTGACACACATAGATCTATTCATCAATGTCTCCATAAAGAAAGGCACATTTAACATCCATCTGATAGACTTCGAATTGCTTGTGAGCAGCATGAGCAAGAAAAATCCGAATTGCTTCATGACGAGCTACGGGAGAAAATACTTTCGTGTAATCAATCCCTTCTTCTTGAGCAAATCCTTGAACCACCAACCTGGACTTATTCCTTACCACAATGCCACGATCATCGGGTTTGCTCTTGAACACCCATTTTGTTCTAATTGTACATTTGTTTGGAGGAAGATCAACAAGTGTCCACACTTTAAGTTTCCTAAATTGTTGAAGTTCCAATTGCATGGACTCAACCCAGCAAGGATCCTACAGAGCTGCATGAACATTCTTTGGAACAATTTGGGATATGAAACAAGAGTATAAGCATACATTTATCAAACCAGATTGACTCCGCGTCCTAACACCATCAGTAATGGATCCAATAATGTTATCATGAGGATGATCTTTCAATGATTTAAAATCAGTGGTTAAAGGTAATGGATTGGATTGAGTTGGGCTGATGGACTGAGATTGTGTAGATAATGGAGAATAAGGTGGTTGAGTAGGTTGGGATGATGGAAAAGTTTGAGATGGAGTAGAGGTTGGTGTTGTAGGAATAGATGTCGAAACAGGTGGGGGTGGAATGTCAAATAAAGATGAAGTGGAAGGTCAACTTAGGTTTGATGGTCAGATGATGAATTGGGAAGAACTTGAGGTAATGGATCTGGAGGAATAATGTTTGTTTGAACATTGGAGGAGGACGCATCATCATAAAAAACTGGAATATTGAAGGAGTTGAAAATAGTATTCGAGTTAAAGAACCATGCAGGTTCTGTTCTAGCATCTGAAGAATTAGATTCCTGCCAGTCGACATAGAATGACTCCTGCATTATACGTGTTCTCTTGTTATACACACAATAAGATTTCTGAGAAGATGAGTAACCAACGAAGTAACATTCATATGACACAGCTCCAAATTTCGTATTTTGTGCATGAGTGTTTAGCAAGATACAGGAACATCCGAATGGACGAAAGAAATCAATTAAATGCTTCCTTTTCTGAAACAGTTCATAAGGAGTCTTCATTTTATCCTTCACAACCAAAACACGATTGAGGACATATGATGCACAATTCACCGCTTCAGCCCAGAAAATAATTGGCAAAGAAGATTCGATCAACATGGTACGAGCAGCTTCAATTAGGGTGCGATTCTTTCTCTCAGCAATACCGTTTTGTTAAGGTGTTCTGGTTGCACTGAATTGTCTCAAAATTCCTTTGCTTGCACAAAAGGAATCAAAGATTTGATTTCTGAATTCGGTACCGTTGTCACTTCGAATAGCCATGACCTTCCTCTTGCTTATCATTTTGATTGATAGAATTAACTTCTACAACTCTTCGGCTGTTTCCCCTTTATGAATTAAAAACCTCACCCATAAATGCCTGGAGAAATCATCTGTAACAACAAGACAAAAAGATTTCTTAGCAATTGACTTTACACTGATTGGGCCAAACAAATCAGTATGCAACAACTTGAGGGGATTAGAAATAGTATTTTCAAGTTTTGGTTTATCAGGTTTCTTATATTGTTTTCCTTTGGCACAGGCCATACATTTCTCAACAACAGAAAAGTATTTTAATGGTAATCCCCTAACAAGATTGTTTTTAACCAATTTGTTGATATTTTTTAAATTAACATGACCCAATCTGCGATCCCACAAAAATGATTTAGAGGATGAAGCTTTAGGTAGAAGGCAAGTGACAGTGGAAGTTGATTCTTTGGACCCCATATAGAGAAGAAATGTATCATTCTTTCTCGGGGTTCACATGAGCACCATCTCGTCAGAAATATTAAACCCAGATCTTAGAAATAAGCATTCATTTGAGAGAAATAAAACCGCAATGTCTTTTATCGCAGATCTGATAGATGCTCAATATATTGAATGCAAGCTCTGGTACAAAATTGACTTTCTCCAAAGTGAGATATCCATTTGATACTTCGCCTTGACCAATCATCTTACCACCTTTCTTGTCACCAGCAAATGCTACATACCCTACATTGATAATACGATAATTTGTCAATAAATCTTTCAACTTTAGTGGATGACTCTTGCAAAAAAAATGAGTGACCAATTTAAGCGGTTGAAATAGGAACCCATGTTTGAACAACTTTAGGTTTAGGGACATAAGATTTTATGCAAAAGAAACTATTAACAATATGAGTTAATCTACTGCCAAAAGAATTCTTATGAACATGTCTGTGATGAAGCTCAGGACAGTTTTTCACTACATGACAATCTTTACCGCATCAAAAGCAATGGGATTTTAATCTAGGACTATTATGCAACAAATCAGGAATTATATGTATACATATTTCCTAATCACACTTGGATAAGCTAAAATCATCATCACTGTAGGTCTTATACTTTTCTTTGTTTCTGACTTTGCCTTTTAAAGAATCATTATTTACAAATGTTGATGCATCAGCATTTGAAATACATGTGGTACTTGTACCACTTGTACTTGCATTAGAAGATGATATTACCTGTTCATTAGAATGTGAAATGTTAATTGGGGTAAACGATTAAATGGGATGAGAAAAGATTTTTTCAAAGCAGTTTCTTTTTGTTTTATCTTTACAATCGATAACAGATCCATTTACAACCTCATTCTCACAAGCATTTGAAATATCATCATTACATTTGAAATCATTCGATAAAGAAGTGGAACAACTGTTGGAGCTGTAAAAGATAGTCTATATTATCAACACAGTGAAAGTCAACAAAAGTCAACGTCACGGTCAAAGTCACAAAAGTCAAACCCAACACGTTCAAGACAAAGAACCGAGACGAGACGTTGAAGATTTAGATGACTAGGAGTTTTATTGTAATAAATATATTTTGTGTGAACAAAATATATTTTATCTTGTTTTTAGTCATTTTTATGCTTAATATGTAATTTTGTGTTAATTAGCATAAGTCTAGGGAGTTAAGTGCAATTAGTGAATATTAGTCTAGACTATAAATAGGTTAATTGTCATTAGTTTTGTTAATGGTTGCATGACCAATTGATTGAGGGATTTACTTGTAAACAATATTATTAGCAATCAATAGAGATCAAAGGGTTTTCATTGTGTTAATCATTATTTGATCTATAATCTTCATGATTTGATTCAAGTTTGATCATCCGGATTTACAATTTCGTATCAGAGCCAATTTGGATCAAATTCATTGAAGATTTGAAGATTTTAGAGAGAGAAGTTGAGGTTTTGGTTGTTTTTGTTCAATATCATGTTTTCATCAATTTCAGATCAAATTTGAGTGTTATTGATATGGAAATTGATTGAAGTTTGCTTGTTATTGGTTGGGAAAGCTCTGTTAATCATCAGGTTTCAAATCCATTGAGATTTGGGCGTTTTCAGATTGATTTCATGTTGAAAAAGTTTTTCAGCTTCGTTCAGCGAAATTACCAGTTCATCCAGCGAAACTACGAGTTCTTCCGGCGAAACTACATTGGTTATCCTCATTGAATTTGTTTTCTGCTGTCCTGCGAAACTAGTTTCATTGAACGAAAGTTCAACAGTGCTTGTGTGCATATTACAAGCGAAATTTCTGTCGAAAGTATCTTTGAACGAAAGTTCAAGCTTGTTTTGTGCGAAATTGTCGACGAAACTAAGCAGTCTAAAGCATTTGGGTAGCGAAACTGCTGCCGAAATTGCCAGCGAAAGTACTGTCGGCAGCGAAACTAGATTTTTCTGCGAAACTATCTCTGGGAAACTATAATTTCGGCGAAACTATCATTTATTCAGCTAAATTCGAATGTTAAAGATGACTTTTTCCCCCTAGTTGGGATTAATTGAGTTCATCCCGATAAAGAAATTTTCATCGGCTTGACCCCAGTTGCAAAGATTGTCTAGCGTGACATTTAAAAATATATATATATATTTTTCCCGGGGGAGAATTATTCTAAACTTTTTGGGAAAAATATTTTTGAGACGTTTAATTGATACAAATTTGTACAATCATGTCATCTTCAGAAGATTTTAAATCAGATAATCTCACAATGGCACAAAGCCGGTTTGATTCTTTTGCAGCAATGAAGAAAGAAAAAATGTCAGATTTGATTGATCGATTCTTAAAGGTGGCAAATAATCTAAAGAAGCATGTTCCTGATCTCAGTAATCATGAACAGATTCAAAAGCTTCTAGACTCTCTTCCGTCTGCATGGAATCATAAAGTTAAAATGCTGAAGCAAGAAAGAGGTTATGTCGACACAAAACTTATGGATATGATCAACAGGCTAAAATATCTTGAGTTGGATATCCAAAAAAACGAATTTCAGCAAGCCGTGTTCCCACATCAAACCCATGCGCTTAATACTGATCTTGTTTCTTCTGTAATAAGCATACTTGATTACAAAACAGAGATGATTGAAAAGTTGAAGTTATTGAGAACTGATTCGGATTTAAACTCTAAATTCAAAGAAACTATTGAAGAGAATCGTGAAGCTTTATGAGTTGACAATGACAGTAAACCAGAGTCTATGAGAACCGATGATGATAAGGTTGGAAAAGCTTATAAAAGAGAGAAAGAGTCTGAGGTTGACAAGATGCTGAAGGTCAAAGAAGAGGAACAACAAGAAATCACATGGGCTTACAACTGTGAAAAGAGCTTAGCTGCAGAACGAACTATCATGGGTCTTCCTTATGAGACTGTTCAGGATATGTGTTCTTCGTCATGTAAAATCCGGTTATTTGGGATTTATAAGGCAAACAGATTGTTATTGGAAAATGAAAAGGAAATAAAAACAATCAATCAGGAATTGAAGAAAAATGAAATTGTTTTTTAAGAAAACTTAATGAAGCATTGGCTGAAAATGATCTTTTAAGAAGAACCATTTTGGAGCGTAACGTTGAAATTAATATTCTGAGAGAAAGGGTTGTTTTAGCTCAATTTGAAACGACAAAGCTTCAAACAAAGCTTGATAAATGGACCCTTTCACACATGAAAAAGGATGAGCTTATTGCTAAACAACAAGGGGCGCAGGTGAAACATGGGATTGGATATAAATCTGATAGTAAAACTATTTAATTCAGTTCCACCCCCTTCTACTTTATGTTATTCACCAATTCCCAAACCTCATCCTAAAAATGATTTGTTTGAACAATCTAATAGTAGTTTGCATGCAGGTTTGAGAGGTGTGAATCTTAAAGAGGTGCGAGATGATTATGATTCTACAACTGGTATGGGATACAATAAATCGAATGCTGACAGTCAAGCTAACGATTGTTCAGTCCCGGTTGTTTGTAAATCTATATCTACTATTTCTTCTAACTTCTTTGATAAGTTTATAACAGGTGAAATTCCTACTTTTGAGCCTGTCAGGGTTGTGAAAGAAGAGATAAATCCGAAATCACTAATCATCAAGTTCCAACAACAACACATCCTATTCCTGTCAATCAAGATCCATTGGAAGCAGATCTGTGTATACGAGACTGGTCAAGCTCAGATGATGAATCAAACACAAAGGACCGTGTCAGTTAATCAAATATCAAGATATCACCTGAAATTGTCAAGTCTCAAACGCTTCCAAAGCTGAATCAAGACCAATACGGATCTCTTCTCCAACTGCAAAACAAGCTAGACAACCAATGAAGATCTCATTCCCTGTTTTGCACAGGAAACGTCAGAACAAGCAAGAATCTGCTACAAGCTCACAACAATCCTCATCACCACCTGCACAACACGGGACTACAAAGAATCAAAAGCCTTTCAAGGCATGTTTTGAGGTGGAAAAGAAGGTCATGTGGTAAAGAAGTGCCCTCAAAGACTTGCTTCGAACGGTAAAGGCAAACCAAATTGTTTTTCCAGATGTAAGTCTACAAAGAATGTTCCAGATGGTAAAGGCAACACGAGTTGCTTGTCTGGATCAAGAGGTAAAAGCACACAACTTTGAATGGTTGGATGAAAAATCCTCCATCGAAACCTTTTCATGTGAAGCCGCTTTCACATGATTCAAAGATGAAAATGACCAAAGATTCAAAACCAAATTCTTTTCCTTCGAATATTAAACAGAAAGTGATTTCCAAACTTAATTCTTTTAAATCAAATATAATTGAACTGAAACAAGTTTGGAAAATTAAAAAGAAGGATACAACAATCTACCGATTGTTTAAACGGTTGTGTGCAGAAGTAGGTTACTGATATTAATAAAAAAGGAACATCCAGGACTTCGATGGCCTGGGTTCCCTTTCAAACTAATTGTTAATGAGTGCAGGAACAATTCAGGAGGACTGTTAGTAATCCGGTTTATTGACAGGGATTGTTCATAATTCAAATTTGAGGCGGAACAAACAGGTTAAGGTTAAGGTCATGGTATTTTATCCACAATCTGGATTCTTATCTG
Source organism: Flaveria ramosissima (assembly GCA_025215565.1). NCBI lineage: Eukaryota > Viridiplantae > Streptophyta > Magnoliopsida > Asterales > Asteraceae > Flaveria > Flaveria ramosissima. The sequence goes on from CM046040.1 coordinate 43,935,438, forward strand.
CACAATCACAGTTCTCACTTCACAATCACTGCATATTTCTTGATAATTCATTTCTTATCTTGATAATCGGTGTAGTTTGGAAGACATTCTTTGGTTAATTTTTATTTTTGTACTGTTTTATAAAATAATAATAATAATAATAAATAAAAAAATAAAAAAATAAAAAAATTTGCAAAAATAAAAATTTAGGGGGAGAGTATAAGTAAATAAAAATAAAAAGAGAACTGGGAACTTGATTTGAGATGACTGAGAAATGATTGTATATCATCTTGAAATGCTTGTTTTTGCATGAGTTGCGTTTATAAAATGAGAAATGATAGTAATTGATGCTGTTATCTGATTTACATCTTTTATTTAATTGCAAATAATAGAAAAATAAATAGATTCTTTAATGATATGCTTGGTAGACTCAGCCTGAAAAATAAAGTAGACAGCAGCATAATGATTTAAATTAAAACATCATGCTTAAGGATGTCTGGATTTACGCAATCATTTTGGCCTGCACAAAAACTGAGTCCTGACAAAAATTGGATTGAGAATTGATCTTTCACCCACCATGATACAAATCATATATTTCATATCTTTGAGCCATGTCTGGTGTATTTATGTGTCTTGTGTTTGTGCTAATCTCCTCTGTTGTACGGAAATACTGACCTGGAGTGATGATCTCCTCTGCTGTACGATAGTACTGACCTGGAGCTCTCATCGGCACATGATTAAATGGTCATCTCCTTTGTTATACGTGAGTATAGACCTGGAGCTCTCACCATTTTGGTCTAAGTTGTGTCAAATCATCTAAACAATGAATTCATCACAGAATGCAATATTCTGTTCAAGAAATCCTGAGGTTGGGTGAGGGTTTTTGCCAAATGATTGTGGGGTCCTAGCATTCTAAAGCATTTAATGGAACCTTAACGAATCATTTACTGCTTGTTGAAAAAGATAGGGCATGAGTTTAAGTGGACGAACATATCAGCAATCGTTATTGATATGTTTGCGAATTTCAAAATCATCTAAAGACTGTGATTAGATTCAGTTATCAGTGTGATCTCATTGCTTGTCGATGATTAAATTCATCTTTGTGCTAAAGTATATCTTGAGGATATGATCTCTTGATTGATTCAGTTCTCGGTTTAAAAAAAAACAACAAAAACAAAAACAAAAAAAATATATATAATAGATATAAAAAAATATTATAATAAATGTATATAATATAAAAAAAATTACAATAAAATTTCATTTAATTTCTCTTAGGTCTTCCATATTATGCTGATTACATTTCATTATTTTTCATGCATTTCACAAAAATTACGCACAAACGAACACGGGTTCGCTTGTTTTCACACACAGATAAACACGGGTTTATTTTGTTAAAATGAAATGATCTAATTAGAAATGTCGAGATTGTGTTTCTAAATGTGTTTCAAATTTTTGCTTTAAGTGATGGTCGATCATCAGTTGAGCAGTGTACCTGATTAGAGAACCTGTGCCTCAAGTTTGCAGAAGATACTGAGCTAGGAATCCTCCTCCTACATCTTCTGAAGCACTCAAGATTAGAGATTTGGGAAACCTAATCCAATATCCTTGTAAAGCTTGCACTCGAAAAGGGGGAGCATATAAATAGGGGGAGCTTATGAGATGAAAAATCTTTCTCGGGAAAGATTCAAATTGAAGATCTTTCTACTGTTGACTTCTCGATGCTGATTTTGTTTGAAGACGTTGATAATGATAGACTAAGGGGGAGTATTGTTGGAGCTGTAAAAGATAGTCTATATTATCAACACAGTGAAAGTCAACAAAAGTCAACGTCACGGTCAAAGTCAACAAAAGTCAAACCCGACACGTTCAAGACAAAGAACCGAGACGAGACGTTGAAGATTTAGATGACTAGGAGTTTTATTGTAATAAATATATTTTGTGTGAACAAAATATATTTTATGTTGTTTTTAGTCATTTTTATGCTTAATATGTAATTTTGTGTTAATTAGCCTAAGTCTAGGGAGTTAAGTGCAATTAGTGAATATTAGTCTAAACTATAAATAGGTTAATTGTCATTAGTTTTGTTAATGGTTGCATGACCAATTGATTGAGTGATTTACTTGTAAACAATATTATTAGCAATCAATAGAGATCAAAGGGTTTTCATTGTGTTAATCATTATTTGATCTATAATCTTCATGATTTGATTCAATTTTGATCATCCTGGATTTACAACAACCACTTGAACACACAAAGTTAATGTCTGAGACATACTTTTGAGAAACAAAAAAAATTACTTAAACTAGAACTATTATCTAGAACAGATTTTTGAGGTTTAGGTGTACTATGACTATTGCATCCAAGTCGACTCGTTGGTCCATAACCATACTCCTCATGCACGTCCTTAGGATTAACACCTTCTAAACGTGCAGACAAATTGTTAGTATCTGTTTGAATGAAATCATTTGAAAGATGTGGAATTGGCATTGGTGAATAACAGTAAAGTAGTAGGAGGAGGGTAAACTGAAGCATTTTCATAACCCATACCTGTTTTAATCATAGCCCCCCGTTATGATTTACACAAATCGTCATGTTTCATCCCTGAAATTTTCCATTTATCAAGTTTTCACTGAAATTTACTTGTTTCAAACTCAGCAAGGGCGACTCTTTCAGTCAAAGTATTTACTTCAACATTTCTTTTTAAAAATAATTCTTTTTAAATGATCATTTTCTTTTAAAGCTCCATTTAATTTAACAAAATATTTTGACTCATTTAACTTAAGCTCATCACTAATTCGTTTTAAATCTTTTTCATCTTCAAGTAACAAACGATTTACTTTATACACACCAAATGATCTTATTTTACAAGCAGAGGATCACATGTCTTGATTACCTCATAAGGGAGACCCATCACCACCTTCTTTGCTGTGAGGGCTTTGTCATATTGGCACACTAGAGTACTTTTCTTGATTTCCTCAACAGTGGATGTAGTAGCATGCTTTCTTTTGCCCTTCTCCTCTGATTTTTTTCCATCAACTTCACATTCTCACCCTGAAATCCCTTCAGATCATCATTCTCCAAACCAACGATCACACTCTCTTCATCATAATTCTTCCTTTCACTCAAACATATATATTTTGACCTGTCTCGTTCAACCTCCTCATGATTAACATTCTGATGAATTTAAGCTTCACTGGTAAATTCTTTGAAAGGATCAAACTCCTCTATGCTCTCGTCTTTATCCATTATCTCAGCAACTAAGGCTTGGTTGACTTCTTCTTTTGTTTCTTCAGCTTCAGCACTCCAATCAAAGCTAGTAATCAGTGTTGTCTCTTTTTTCTGCTTACTCTCTCCCTTCTCTCCACTAGAAACCAATCCTGGAACTCCTGAGTTGCTTGGGTCAGTTACTATTGGCAAAGGACATTCTCTTTTGAACTATCCTAACTGCTTGCAGTTAAAACATCTCAACTTGGATTTGTCAAAACCCAATCTGGAGTTAGAATTTTGACCTCCATAGTTCTGCATGTCAGTTTTTTCCGTATATCTCCTGGCTCGGAGAGTCAACATTGCCATCTGCCACTGAATGACTGTTTCTTCCAATTCATCTAGATCAACTTGATACATGTCTTCCATAGTCATCCCTTTTAGCCACCAGTTCTTCATAGCTATGAACAAACATGCCAAATAATGCCATAGTGTCGGATGGAATTGAAGTTCCAGAAGCTGCTTTTGAGTTAGATTGATCTCTGAATGAGTTACGACCACCACTGAGTTAATCACATGAAACATTTGTAGTTACTCCTTCTTGTCTTGATGCTTGCATTGGCAAGCTTACAGCGGGTGTGATTAATGTAACATTCTGAGGAAAACCGGATGATGGCAACATAGATTGATTGAACTCTCTTCTCTTCAAATCCAATTTAAAGGACTTTAACTTGTTAAGGATGTCCATGACCTTGTAATCAGTGAATCCTCTCTCTTGCTTTAACATTCTCACTTGTAGACTCCATTGAGGTGGAAGTGAATCCAACAGCCTATTCACTTGTTCACAATTTGTAAGTTTTTCATCATATTTGTTTAGTGTGCTTGAGACTGTCAGAAAGCGATTTGTTAAATCAGTAGGATTCTCATTCTTGTAACCCACAAACGAATTGAACTCTTTCTCAGCCTGTATCCCTTTGTCCTTGACTAACTCATCATTCCTATCATAAAACTCACATAAGGCATCATACAGAGATTTGGCATTCTTCTCTTCCGCAAAGCGGTTGTAAATGTCTGGTGCAAGACACAAGGTTAATGCTCCAAATGCTTTTTGATCTCTATCAATAAGTTTCAAATCCTTTTCATTGAAAGTAGTTGGATCCTTGTTTTGAGAGACAATATCTCCAACAGTAACAATAGGTATATGCAGACCAGAGATGATTGATTCCCACTGATTGTGATCTGTATAATAAAAGAATGCTTTCAAACACCTCTTCCAGTCTTCAAAGTTATCTCCGTTGATTAGTCTTAGAGGCTGATTTGGTGCCACACTCTCGAAATCAGACATCGTAAGAGTTGCCATCTTAGACATGATTAAACAAGTAGTTTCGCAAAAAAAGAACTAGTTTAGCCGAAAATCTTGTAGTTTCGCTGCTAATTTCGCTCGGAATTTCGACAGCAGTTACGCTAGCAAGCCGCTTGCTTATACTTGTTTCGCAGACAGTTTTGCTTGAAACTAGTTTGAACTTTCAAAAGATGGAAATTAGGCTGCAATTTCGCTTAGAGAAAGTGCACAATCAATATTGAACTTTCGTTCAAAACCGGTACTTTCGCCGAGGTTGAAGAAACCAACACAGTAAACAAAACAACTGTAGTTTCGCTGGATGAAGTTGCAGTTTCGCTGGAAGATCACTAATTTCGCTGGAAGAGTCTGAAAAACTTTTTCAACACGAAATTGATCCAAAATCATCCAAATCTTAAAGCACTTAAGATCTGATGATTACCAAACCTTGCCAAACCAAAAACTAACCCATCTCAATCAATTTCCATATAAAAAACACTCAACTTGTTCTAGAATTGATGAAATTGAGATTTTGAACTAAAACAACCAAAAACTAAATCAAGCAAGAGTACAAAGGCTCTGATACTATTTTGTTGGTTCAAATGATCGATGAACAGTAAAATTGATTGACCAAACGTTCAAAATCCACTAACAAACACTCATCATAATCACACAACAATGATATAGTATCAAAAGTGTTCAATAATAATCAAAACAAAGCAAACACAAACAAAGAACAAAGGCTCAATATGATTTCTATTGACTTCCAGTCAAAAATACATAATTGCAACAAAGATATTTCGTATTAGGGTTTTGCAAGATTAACCTTCAATGATGGAAACAATTCAATATATAGGAAACCTAGTTTTGCTGACAGTTTCGCTGGATAGTGAAACTGTCAGGCCCATGGCCAGTTTTGCTCGACGACAAAACACAATTTCGCGGGGTGAACCAGACCTGCTGACTATGATCGAAACTACAGTTTCCCTCATAGTTTTGATGACACAAAATACTCAAAATTCAAAATTGAAACAAAGTAATCTAACATATATCCTATTACATCTAAACATAATATAAACACTAATATAAGGTGAGTCCAACCTAATTTTGATCTTCAGCTACTTTGCCTATCCCTCATATGAGGTCGGCCATAGTCAAGATGGTGAAGAAGGTGTCCACCAACTTTAATGGGAAGACACACTGCGCTTTTCCAGTATGATTCAGCCAATGGGTCTTGGAGACATCCCTGTTAACGTCACAGGTGATGAACCCACACCAGCAATAAGCATCTTAATGCCAAATCTTCCTTCCCACCCCATAAAACATACATATAAGAGACGCTCCAAGCGAACCCTTGTTCAATCTCCTCTGATTGAACAAGTTCCCCCTGTTCAATCAAAAAGGCTAGAGTGGAAACATGAGCTCCCACTCAGTCTGAGGTCCCACCTTTCTTCATAATAGACCTCAATATGGGTATTGAGTCTCCTTATTCTCAATCCCATAAGCCCCAAACTTTAATCAAACAGTAGAATGGATTAACCACAATAATGATACTATGAACACAAGTAATGAGTAAGAGACAGAACAAGAGAACACAAGAGATTGGGTTTCAAGGATGCAGTATATTGCTTTCTCAAGTTCTATTACAAGTGTTACAAAGCATAAAAGAAAGATACTAGAACATGGAATACTTATACTACAACCTACAGCCGGCTATACTTTGAAAGCCAGCTGGATACAATTGACTAGACACAAACAAATCAATTGTAGAGTCAAAAGGCATATCTGCCTTTGACTTGTGACTATGACATGACATAGCTCACATCCTAATATATTACAAAAAGGATAAAAGTACATAAAGTAGAACGCATGACTCAAGACCTCAATGTACAATTACCAAAAGCATGGACATTTCACCAACTCATGTAAGTTGGTGACTTTACAGAGTTGCAGCTGAAAGGTGGTCCAGCTTTATGGAAAAGTACATCAGATAAAGGCATATCTCTAAAAGTCCTCGGAAGAATCTGTCTTCAATATTTGGCTTCAGAAGACTTTGTCTCTGAAGCTTCGAAAGACTTCACTTTTGGATTTGGAAGATATTGGTCTTGGCTTCGGAAGATTTTACACTTAGAATATTTCTAGTGCATGGTGTAAAACTTCCAAAGCAATTCTACTTCAGTTCTTTAGTGCATGCTTGCAGAGAGACTTTGGATGTTTTGCAACAGACTTATAGGAATCCTTACAAACTCCCCCTAGGCTGATGCTACCAAAACATTTAGAAGATCTTCAGATGTTTGTAGTCTTCAGCACAATGATGACCATACCCTTCTTCATCAGATGGTCAGGATCATTCAGACTCTCATAGTATCTTCTCATCTCAAAGAGATCATGCAGAGGTAGTTGATTATGTCTTGCCATGTATAGACATTCTCAACACCTTGATCTTTGATTACATGCCATCTTTCTGGATTAGTAGTGAAGGTCCAGGATAAGATGGGTGTCTCAGCTGCAAGAGGAGCCACTTGAATTGGAGTTGGTTGGGCTGCCTCTTCATGCACTTCCTCAGGTTGATCTGACTCAGCCTGAGGTGTAGAGGTAGATGATTCAAGCTTCTTCTTCTTAGACTTTGGTTTAGAAGCCATCCTCTTCTTCCTCTTAGAGGACTTTAACTGAGAAGACTGGTCTGCAGCACCTTGTTGATCATCCTTGTCTTTCTCAGTTGGGTTTTCCTCCCTCACAGGTTCAGAATGAGAGGGAGTTTGACCCTGCTGTGGATCAGAGATGAAGCTTGCTTAGGCTCAGCAGGAGGTCCGGGTTGTGTTGTCTAAGGTTGTTCAACCTTAACCTCCACTTCAGATGGGACTTGACTTGGAAGAGAGTGTAAGTCAATCAGTTCTCCACTCTTGATCTTCTGCTTGATTACCCTGATATGCTCATCCATTGTGGATAGAGACATAGGGCCAAGTCTCCTTCCGGAGAATCCAACAGCTTCAAGAAGCTCATCATCCTTTATCTGTCAGTAGACTTATTCATACCCTTTTGGATGATGGCTCTTGACTTTGCAGCCTCTTCCCTCATCTTTCTCTTTGTAGCTTTTTGTTCTTTGAGCACTTGAAGTTCAAGCTGTTTGAGATACTCAAACTCAATGTACTCAAAGGAAAGGGAAGAAGTGCAGATGCCTGGTAGAGACCTGTGGCACTCAGGTAGTTGATGATGGTTGTCTGTCTGTTTCTTTGTCTACCTGAGGTTCTTGTGTTGAAGCCATAGTCTCTTGCACAGGGCTTTCTTGAACTGGGGAGAGAGTAGAGCATGCTTGTAGAGTCTTTTCTGTCTCTTCTCCTCTTTGAATTGGAGAAGTAACCTTGCATCCTTTTTTTTTTTCATCTCTCTTGACACTTCATGTCAGCCAGTTCATTTAGTTGCTCTAAGGGGAGAGAAATAATCTCATCTATGTCATAGTTGGTCTGCAGGTAAGTAATCCTGACTGCCCTCAACCATCATCTTGAGTATTTGGTCTGGGGGCAGCCCTGATTGCAGCTTGCATAAAACCTGAAGACCCAGAGGAAATTTCTCCCTTAGCTTCCTCGTCCTCTCTCTCTCCTCCTCCTCAATTTCCTCAGGAGTCAAAATCCTTTTCCCTGTGTCACCCATAGACCTTTGTGACTCAGGGTGGAAAGAGGTTTGGCCTTCATTGCTTGGTGTAGCATCCATGCTCTGGCCAGAGAGAGGTTGTGAGACACCTTCACCAGCAGGTGTTTCAATGATGGAATGAATTTCTGAAGCAGTTGTTGGTATAACAGGGCTCTCAGGCTCTATCACTGGGCCTTCAGCCAAGGTTTTCCCTTTGAAGTTAATCTCAGGGTCTGCCTCAGCATCCAGTTGACCAATGACATTACCTGTTTGCGTTTGTCTCCTTCTTAGGCTCAACTCTTCAGTAATTCTGTCTTGAATTCTGAGTCCCAACCTATCAGCTTGTCTTGATTTGCTTGGATTGACAAGTAGCATGTTGACCAGATCAAGACCTTCATAGTAGTTCAAGGTTTGAAAATCAAATACTTCTTGTTGCCCTTGAACTCTATGAAGAATAAGGGCTCTTCTATCAGCATCATACCTCCACCCAATAATGTAGTTTGAAGTCCTTCCTTGAGGTGGGGATGACATAGCCCTTGGTATACCTTCCTCAAAGAGACTCCTGATGATAGAGTCTATAGAATCCACATTAATGTGAACTTGAGGAAGTTGCTGCTGAGTATGCACAATTGCAAGTGAGGATGATGAGTCCTCAATGTTCATACTCTCTGAAGAGCTCCCAGGTTTTGTGTCTGTAATGACTTTCTCCCCTTTTTGGTAGCATCACCCTCTTGCATAGGTGAGCTAGAGGTTAGGTCAACCACATTCACAGGTTCTTGTGTTCCTGGTTGAACTCTTCTTAAAGGTCTCCCAGCTAGTTTTTCCCTGAGATAAGATATCTCAAGTTGCTGATCATTGACCCTGTTGTGAAGGGTAGTCACCTGAGATTCAAGGTGACTAACCTTAGAGACTAAGTAGGAGCATGTTTTGACAGTTTTTGCACCTTTAGTCTCAGATTCCCCTCTTCTTCATCAGAAGAATCATTGGGGGATGAGATAATTGGACTAAAGTCCTCTCTCTCACCACCAGCTTCATGTTCTTGGCTGCTGGATTTCCTCTACTCTTGACATTCTCAGTTGAGATGTCAATGGGCTGAGTTGCCATCGTTGAGGTCTTAATAATGTAATCACTTGAAAAAGTGAGAACCTCTTCCATATGGATATCCTGAACAGGTTCAGAAGTATCCACCTCAGTTATAGGTGACTGATGTGGGCTAGACTGAGGAGAATCAGGAGTACTCATCTCTCTTTGAGTAGAGGAAGAGAAGAGAGACTCGTGGTACTCACTGAAACCTAAGTCTTCATCAGTATATAATGAAAGGTTGGGAATGGGTTGATTTAGATCTAAAGGCTGGGGATGGTAACTGTCCCCTGAAGGATGTTCACTTGAGTGTTGAGACTCAGCGTGAAGGCTTAAGGCAGTTGGGCTTGTGAGCTCATCAGGGTGAGCATGAGGAACCTCAGCCCTGATTGTTGAAGAGATGGGAGTGGTTTGCTCCTCAAGGGAAGTGGGAGCTCTAGTGTCCACTTCCTCCTGTAAAGGTGAGTATGTGGGGACCTGCACAGACTCAATAGCTTGAGCAAGGGTTCGTTTGGATTTCTTTGGTAGGTGAGGGTTACTTGAGGCCTTTTTAGTGGTAGAGAGGTAGAAGGTGTGGGTTCAACCAGCTTGTGTTGCTAGGTTGTCACCTTGAGCAATGAGCTCTAACATTTTGGGGACAAGGGCTGTTTCTACCCCTAAGAAGCCTGCAGTTGGCTTCTTCATGATTTTAAAGATGCCGGGCTTCATCTGTCCCAATTTAAGAACATTATCTGCTTCCCTCAACTGTGAGCCCAGTTCACAGTTGAGAATGTGTTGAACATATCTAGGAACATATAATACTCTAAGGAGTCCAAGTTAGCAAGCAAGTTTGTGTAGACAAATTGAGAGTACCTGAACTTGACCCCTTGAACCATTCCATGCACTATAAAGAAAGATCCTCAGGAATCTGGTCCCACCCTCCATGCTTGTTTGACAAGCTGTGGATAACACATGGAGTAGGTATTTCCACTGGGATGAGACCATCCCTTTCCTGAAGGTCTTTATAGAGAAATCTCCCTCATAGCCCATCTGCTCAAAGGAATGATTGACAGCTTCCTTTGGGAAGGACAACTCACCTTCTTCATCATCCAGCTGCAAATGAGAGTTGATGATGGCCGGAGTGATGAAGATTGTCCTCCCTTGCACTGTGGCAGACAGTGCCTTCTCCCCATCCATGATGACCTCTTGGCAAGTCTTCCAAAATTCAAGCAGATGATCCTCACAGAGAGTAGGATCAATGGTTAGGGAAGTGAAGTAATTTGATAAAGCTAAGAACTGGCAAATCTCTGAGAAACTATCATCTTTCTTAGAGCTTACAGAGCAACTTGGTTTTGTTGCCTGTGAAGTTGCATGGAGAAATCTGGGTTTTTCTGTGGATAAAATTTGGCCATTTGAGAAGCTTAAGGATGAAGAAAGGTGAAAAGCAAAGGCGGTTTGGGAATTAGGTTTGAGGAATAGTAGAATTGAAGAAGATAGTGAGGGAGAGGGGGAACCGTTGGGTATTTATATGAATAGTATTTGAACCAAAGTTAAGGAAAGAGGATAAACTTTGAAATCCGAATGTCGGTCCCACCTCTAAAAATGTAGTTTACATTTGCTCAAAAAGTAGTTTTCTTGGAATTCGAAAAGCTTCCGAAGGTAAATTATCTTCGGAAGTTTTAATGAAAAGGCTTCCGAAGCTAAAATGACTTCGGAAGAATTTGTTGAGAATCTTGAAGATTTTGCTTCGGAAGAGAATTAGCACTTGAATGCTTTGTATATAAAACAACAAAGCTTCCGAGAGTTAATTTTGCTTTGGAAGGAAAAAGTCCTTGATAACAAATAAGTGTCTGAGACAAGTATTTAAGCTTCGGAAGATAGATTGAAACTTCTTCCGAAGGTAAAATTTCTTAGACAGATATTTATTTTGAAGACATGATTTGCTTCCGAAGGTAAAAATATATCTTCCGAAGGATCAAAAATTTTCAAGAATCTAAGGAAAGTCTTCAAAAAGGATTTTATATCCAAAGAAAACATGAGCTTATGAAAGTGATGAACTAGACAACTTAGGACACACATATTTTAAGAAATAATTAGAATTAGTTTTAAGAAAAGATCTACTCAAAGTTAATCATCCCAATAGCTGATATTAGATATTTAAATCTCTGTCATCAAAAGCTTTTGTAACCAATCAGCATATTGTTCATCTGTATGAACTTTGACTAGTTTAATTAATCCCTTTTCAAAGTTATCTCTTATTAAATGATACCTGATATTGATGTGTTGGTCCGTGAGTGTGTGCACAGGGTTCTCAGTAATAGAGATAGCACTATTGTTGTCTATGTGAATAGGAGTCTCCTTGAAGTTAAATCCATAGTCCAGCATTTGATTTTAAATCCAAAGCACTTGAGCACAGCAACTTGCAACAGCAATGTATTCAGCCTCAGCAGTTGGTGCAGACACACAGGATTGTTTCTTGCATTGCCATGAGACAACCCTTCCACCAAGGAATTGACATCCCCCAGATGTAGACTTTGTAGTCATGTTGCAACCACCATAATCACTATCTGTATAAGCATACATATTGAAGTCAGGATTCTTTGGATACCATAAACCAAGTGTTGAAGCACCTTTGAGATATCTTAGAATCCTCTTAACAGTGATGAGGTGAGACATCTTAGGGTTGGCTTGATATCTTGCACAAATGCATGTAGCAAACATGATATCAGGCCTGCTAACTGTAAGATACATAAGAGACCCAATCATGGCCCTGTATAAGTGTTCATCTACATACTCCCCCTCAAGATCAGGTCCAAGGGAGTGGTTTCTGGCTATGGGTGTCTTAGCTATCTTTGACTGACTTATGAAGATACCATCTTTGACTGACTTATGAAGATACCATCAAGATCAGATCCAAGGGAGTGAGACAATCAGTCATGTTGAACCTCTTGAGTATGTCCTGAACATACTTTGACTGACTTATGAAGATACCATCTTCAACTTGCTTCACTTGAATTTGCCAGAAAGAAATTGAGTTCTCCCATTGCACTCATTTCAAATCTGTCTTTCATCAGCTTCTCAAAGTCTTTGCAGAGCTTTGGATTAGTTGAACCAAGAGATGTCATCTACATACACTTGAACTAACAATATGTCATTTCCCTGTCCTTTGATGAAGAGAGTTTCATTTATAGTACCTCTCCTGTATCATGTTGCAAAGATATCAGACAATGTCAATGCATCCCCATAAAGAGCTTTGTCAAACTTGCAGACATAATCAGGATGATCAGGGTTTACAAAACCAGGTGGCTGTTTGACATACACCTTTCATCAATCACTCCATACAGAAAAGCACACTTCACATCAAGTTGAAGACCTTGAAGTTCTTGGATACAGCAAATGCCAGGAATATCCTAACAGCTTCTCTTGCTACAGGAGCAAGACATCAGTGTAGTCAATCCTTTTCTTGTGTGAATCCTTGAACAACTAGTCTACCCTGTTCTTGATTTAATGCGTCTATCATCCTTCTTATTCCTAAACACCATTTGGTCCAATGGTAATTGATGTGCTCCAAATTATACATAAAAATCCTATCAAAAGCACATCAATTATTCCTTAATATCTTCCTTAAAATGATGAAAATGTACTTAAAAGTTTAAATTGTGTTTTCAGGTGTTTAAAAGGGCAAGATGGACAAAAGGAGTATATTTAACAAGAAATTGAAGTGATCCGAGCTTTGGACTCCAAGCATGGGGCCGTGCCTCATAAAGCACGCCCCCATGCCTTGCCAGAAACACACACCCCCGTGCTAAATTAACACACCCTCGTGCTTGGACATCTGACAAGGACAAAAGTACTGTCCCTAAAAGTAGACACGGGGCCGTGCCCCATAAGGCACGGGGCCGTGCCCCCCACCTCCAACACGGGGCCGTTCCCTTTTAGCACGGGGCCGTGCCCGACACAACCTGCATGTACGAGCCGACCAACTTTCGTAAGCATTGTACTAGCACGGGGCCGTGCCTTTTAGGCACGGGGCCGTGCTTAAACACTCCGGAAAGCCTATAAATAGAAGCCTAAGCTCACCATTTTTGGCAAGCTTTGGTGGGAGAGTTACTCTGCTGAATTCTCTCGGGAATCAAGACTTCAAGATCATTCGGAGGCTCGGGAGGTGCATACAACACTTGGAAGAAGCTTGGGATCACCTAAACGTCATCCATTGTGGATTATCGGTTTGATTGTTCCATTCACCGATGATCACTTATCTATCTTCTTTGTTATCCGTTGTTATGTTAAAGCTCATCATGAGCTAAACTCTATTTATCATCCTAATCGGATGAAACTTATGTAATTTGTGATGAACTAATGGTGTGATAAATATTATGTTAATGTTATGGTGGTCTTGGGAAAACTATTGATGGGTAGCATCTACATTTGAACGGGAAGTTATAACTTTATGGTTTGTGATTGTGATTGTCATACAAGGTGAAAACCGTATGATTAACTTTCATTCGCGAAACGGTCTTCATAATAAATCCATGGCTAATGAACTAGAAATGGTTATTAGAAATCATATCACTTTAACTTTCTGATCATTTGCGGGTTCCCTTTTATTAGTTCAGAAACTTCAGTAATTGTTACGGTTTTCTAAAATTAATGGTATGTTAGGAAGGAACCTGATCAACTCTCTTTTTAACATTAAATTATGTTTTCAGAAATCGTATGTCAAATAGGACACAAAAGATTCACCTACATTACTAGGGCTTTGATCTGAGCAGTAAACTCAGCCTGACAGGATCAAGTCACTACGGCAGCAGGATAGACGAGAAATCGCGCCGGCTCATCTTTATAAACATTAACATAATTACATTAATCAATATCTTTAAATCACATCACCAATTCATCACAATTACATAAGTGGAGTCTAATTAGGATGATAACTTTTATTCCCTGATTTTTAATCCAAACGCTTCAATTCTTAGTTTACTTTCTTTTTATTATTGTTTACTTTTAAACCCTAAAAATCTTTCCAATACAAAATATCACTTTCTTTAACAAAAACCAAATCTGATAGTCAAACATCAAGTTTGTTGAGTAGGCTAGGTGTGTCCACGGATTGATACTCGGTTCTTAACCACTATATTACCTCACGACAGGTACACTGCCTTTTGTGTGTGTGTTTAGTATTAGTAACAACCAATTAAAACTGAATCTGTGCAATAAATCTTTATCAAATATATATACTATTTGCACCCAATCAAGTTTTTGGCGCCGTTGCCGGGGACACACGGCAGTTTGAAAGACAAACTAAATTTTTGACTATCTTGCATATAACCTGTTAATATATTTTGTTTTAAACTTCATTTTCATTTTAGGTAGTTTGCCTTAGTTAGTTAGTTATTTTTGCCTGATTCATTTTAAGCCTTAGTTAGTTTATGCTTCCTTAAGTTAGTGTATGTCCGATTCGTCTAGTTCTGAACTTGTTCCGCCTCTTCCGGAACCCGAACGACTTTTCCGTCAAATATTGCGCAAAAGATCACAACAAGAAGCACCAGTCATTGAAGAAGACATTTTGGAAGATACACCATCCGAAGAAGACATGGCTAACCAAGACGAGGAAGAGGAAATGAAGATGACACACTATGCCACACCGTCAATAGATGGTTATGAGTCTAGTGTTGTCCAACCAGCAATAGCGGCCAACAATTTCGAGATTAAGTCTAGTATTATCCAACTTGTAGAAAACTCTGTTCAGTTCCATGGGTTACAAGACGAAGATCCTAATGCTCACATCTCACGATTCCTTCGTATCTGTGCGACCTTCAAAATCAATAACTGTTCAGACGACGCCATTCGACTAAGACTTTTTCCATTTTCACTTCGAGGCCGAGCCATCGATTGGCTTGATTCACTTCCGCCTGGTTCCATCACCACATGGGCGGGAATGGCTGAACAATTCCTTTTGAAATACTTTCCACCCGATCGTACTGCCAAACTAAGAAGCAGCATCACAAGTTTCGCAAGACGACGATGAATCATTACACGCAGCATGGGAGAGATATAAAAGTCTCCTTCGGAGATGCCCACATCACGGACTTGATCTGTGGCTGCAGTGTCAAACCTTTTACGATGCGATCAGCGGAGCCCACAAGCAAGCAGTAGACCAAAGTGCGGGAGGAGATTTTGGAAGTGTCACGCCAACAGAAGCATATCAAGCCTTAGAAAGAGCAGCTAAGAAGAGCTTTGCTTACAATCCTTAAAAACCAAACCCAGTTCTAAAGGTATTCATCAAGTAGACTCTGAAACCCTAATTGCAGCCCAATTAGAAGCTCTAACCAAAAAATTTGAACAATTGCAAAGCGAGCTAAAGAAAACTCCAACACGATGCAACACATGTGGAAATTCACACAAGACCAACGAGTGCCCACAAGGCGTTATGATGGTTGAAGATGTTGACTACGTAGGAGGCCCAAACAACTCATACAATTCAAATTGGAGAAACAACTCGAATTACAGAGATGGTGGCAGTAACCAACAATCATCTGGATTCAACCGAAGGCCACCTTACCAACAACAGAAACCACCATACCAAGGTCCAAGCAGTAGTAACCAAGACCGTGGAGCATCATCAATGGAAGACTTATTACAGCAATTGTTGTTAACCACACAAGCTACAGATGAGTACATCAGGAAATTTGACCGAAGAAATGAGGAGAGGTTCCAAAGAAACGAAGCTGACATCAAAAGCAACAAAGCATCATTACAGACCATAGAGCACCAAGTAGGTCAAATAGCACAACAACTCTCTGAAAGACCTCAAGGAGCTTTGCCCAGTAAAACACTTGACAAACCCTAATGCTCAAGTCAAAGCCATCACCACCAGGAGTGGCAAAACCACTAAGGTGATGCACCCGCATTACAACCCATCCTTGAAGAAGTAGAAACTGAAACTCCAAGTAATGCGAGTGATAAGCAAAAGCAACCCGTTGTTATTGAAGAACCAGCAAAGAAATACGTTCCACCACCACCTTATGTTCACCACCTCCATATCCAGGTCGTTTGAGACAACAAAGAATGGAGGCACAATATGGCAAATTCCTTGGGTTGTTCAAGCAACTCCACATCAATCTGCCTTGGTGGAGGCCTTAGCACAAATGCCAAACTACGCTAAGTTTCTAAAAGGTGTCTTGTCAAACAAAAAGAAGCTGGAAGAGTTATCACACGTAGTTTTGAATGAGGAATGCTCTGCAGTTCTTCAAAACAAACTACCTCAAAAGATGACTGATCCAGGAAGTTTCACCATACCTTGCCTAATAGGAAATCTTTCTGTCAGTAATGCGTTAGCTGATTTAGGTGCTAGCATTAACCTTATGCCTTATGCGGTTTTTGAAAAAATTAAACTTAGGTGAGCCTAGACCTACCCGTATGAGCATCCAGTTAGCTGACCGTTCTGTCAAATATCCGAGGGGCATCTGTTGAAAATCTCTTAGTTAAAATTGACAAATTCGTATTTCCCGTTGATTTTGTGATCCTAGACATGGATGAGGACAAAAATGTTCCTCTTATCCTAGGTCGACCTTTCTTAGCGACTGCTCGAGCCCTCATTGATGTTTGTACAGGCAAACTCACGCTTAGAGTAGACGAGGAGGAAGTAACTTTCGATATAGGCCAATCCATGAAACACCCTCAACATCATGATGACTCACTCTATTACGTTGATGCTTGCGATTCGATCATAAGCCGTCATTTGAAGGAAGCCCTTCAAAATGAAGCTTGCAATACTCAATTAATAGAAGTCACAATCACCGAACCCATCTGTGAAAACCAAACCATTCCAGAACTTGAAGTTGACGAAACATCATTTCATCAAGAAGCATTTGAGATCATTGAGCAAGACTTAGAACCAAAAGCCAAACCTTCTATCGAAGACCCTCCAGTCTTAGAGCTCAAAGAGCTTCCATCTCATCTCGAATACGCTTTTCTTGAAAAACACATCTCAACTTCCTGTCATAATCTCATCCGCCTTATCAATTGATGAGAAGAACAAGTTGCTCAATGTGCTTAAGGCACACAAACGAGCAATTGCATGGAAAATCATGGACATCAAGGGAATCAATCCATCCTTTTGCACTCATAAAATATTGATGGAGGAGAACTTCAAATCCGTCATTCAACCTCAAAGACGTTTAAACCCGAGCATGCAAGAGGTGGTGAAGAAAGAAGTAATCAAACTGCTAGATGCCGGTTTGATTTACCCTATTTCTGATTCGCCTTGGGTCAGTCCCGTCCAAGTTGTTCCAAAGAAAGGAGGAATGACTGTTGTAACTAACGAGAAGAATGAGCTTATTCCACTCGTACGGTTACAGGATGGAGAGTTTGCATAGACTATCGCAAACTCAATGACGCCACAAGGAAAGATCACTTCCCTCTTCCTTTCATCGACCAAATGCTTGAGAGATTGTCTGGAAAAATGTTCTATTGTTTTCTGGATGGTTTCTCAGGTTATTTTCAAATTCCTATTGCTCCCGAAGATCAAGAAAAGACAACATTCACCTGTCCATATGGCACTTTTGCTTATCGAGGAATGCCCTTTGGCTTGTGTAATGCTCCTGCTACATTTCAAAGATGCATGGTAGCAATTTTTCATGACATGATTGAACACTCAATGGAAGTTTTCATGGATGATTTCTCCATTTGGAAACTCATTTGAGCAATGTCTTGAAAACCTGGAAAAGATGCTGGTTAGATGTGAAGACTCCAACCTTGTTTTAAATTGGGAAAAGTGCCACTTCATGGTTACGGAAGGAATAGTGTTAGGACACAAAATCTCTCGAGCGGCTTGAAGTCGATCAAGCCAAAGTCGACACTATTTCTAAACTTCCGCATCCCACAACCGTGAAAGACATCAGAAGTTTCCTAGGACATGCAGGATTCTACCGTCGTTTCATTAAAGATTTCTCAAAAATCGCTCGACCAATGACTCAACTCTTGGAGAGAAAGACGCGAAATTCGTATTTTCTGATGAATGCATTAGTGCATTCAAATTGCTTAAGGAGAGATTGGTAACTGCTCCAATCATGGTTTCCCCAGATTGGACACTACCATTTGAACTCATGTGCGATGCAAGCGATTTCGCGGTAGGAGCTGTATTAGGACAAAGGAAAGACAAGCAATTTCACCCAATTCATTATGCGAGCAAAACCCTAAACGACGCACAAGAAAACTACACTACCACCGAAAAAGAACTTCTTGCGGTAGTTTTCGCATTCGATAAATTCCGCTCGTATCTCATCCTTTCAAAGACAATTGTTTACACCGATCATGCAGCCCTTCGTTATTTGTTCAACAAACAAGATGCAAAGCCGAGATTGATTCGTTGGATTCTTCTGCTTCAAGAATTTGATATCGAAATTCGTGATAAGAAAGGAGCGGAAAATCTAGCGGCTGATCATCTCTCGCGTCTTGAGGATTCAAGTCCTTCACAAACTGAGGAAGCCAAAATAAACGACAATTTTCCTCATGAATTCCTTATGCACATTCAATCCTCAATCGATGAACATCCTTGGTTCGCCGATTTTGCGAATTACTTAGCAAGCGGAATCCTTCTCAAAGGAATGACTTATCAGCAAAAGAAGAAGTTCTTTACTGATATCAAACATTACTATTGGGAGGATCCGTATCTGTTCAGAATCGGTGCAGACCAACTCATTCGAAGATGCGTATACGGAAGTGAAGCAGAACAAATTCTAAGGCACTGTCATGAAGGACCCACAGGAGGACACCATGGAGCAACCTTAACAGCCAAGAAAGTATTCGACTCTGGATTTTACTGGCCCACGATCTTCAAAGATGCTCATAACATGGT
Source organism: Flaveria ramosissima (assembly GCA_025215565.1). Classification (NCBI taxonomy): domain Eukaryota; kingdom Viridiplantae; phylum Streptophyta; class Magnoliopsida; order Asterales; family Asteraceae; genus Flaveria; species Flaveria ramosissima. The sequence goes on from CM046040.1 coordinate 43,954,508, forward strand.
ACGCACCTGTGATGCATGTCAAAGAGCAACCAATATCTCAACACGGGATGAGATGCCTCAGAAACCAGTTCAAGTATGCGAGATATTGATATATGGGGTATTGATTTCATGGGGCCATTCCCGGTGTCATTTGGCAATCGTTACATCTTGGTAGCAGTTGATTACGTTTCAAAATGGGCTGAAGCTCAAGCCCTGCCTACTAATGATGCCAGGAACGTTGTCAAATTCCTTAAGAAACTATTTTCTCGTTTTGGTGCCCCAAAGCTCTGATTAGTGACCGAGGAACTCATTTCTGTAACAATCAGCTTGAAAGAGCAATGGCACGTTATGGAGTTCACCATCGCTTTACAACTGCTTACCATCCACAAGCGAATGGGCAAGCCGAAGTCACTAACCGAGGTATCAAACGAATCCTTGAGAAAACTGTAGGTCAAAATCACAAGGACTGGTCTACCAAGTTAGATGATGCATTATGGGCTTTTCGAACAGCCTATAAGACTCCCATCGGCACAACACCGTTTAAACTAGTTTATGGGAAGTCGTGTCATCTACATGTAGAACTTGAGCATAAGGCCTTTTGGGCACTTAAAGCAGCAAATCTGGACCAAGACCTTGCAGGAAAGAATCGATTCCTACAAATTCACGAATTGGAGGAATTGAGGGAACAAGCGTACGAAAACGCTAGGGTTTACAAAGAAAAGACAAGGAAATTCCACGACGCTCGATTAAAAGCACAAAACAATTTCATGTGGGAGAACGTGTCTTACTGTATAACTCTCGTTTACGTTTATTTCCGGGAAAACTGAAATCACGTTGGTCTGGACCTTATACGATCAAAAACGTGTTTCTGAATGGTGCCATTGAAATTTACAACCACGCAGGTTTAAGTTTCAAAGTAAATGGTCATCGTTTAAAACCGTATAATGATGGACCAACCAAGATTCCTTCAGAGGAATTAAACCTCCACCCCAACGAAAACTAAGTGTGGGAAGGGTCATGCCGAAGACCCGAAACTTAAACGCGGCACCTGTACATAAATTTTTCTCACTTTTAGCAATTTTAGGACTTCACAAGCACAAGCACGGGGCCGTGCCTCATCAAGCACGCCCCCGTGTCTCTGACAAAATTTTTCCACGATCTCCGCTGACGACTCTGGAACGTTGCAGGTCGAATTTAAGACGATTCTGACAAGCACGGGGCCGTGCCTAGCAAGCACGCCCCCGTGTTCACTCTTCACGACCTGTGTATAAATACCACACTTGTTCCATTCTTTCATCACACTCATTCCTGCTCAAAAAATCTAAAAAATGAAAGAATCAAGTCACGAAAGCTCAAACTGGAATCCGGAAGAAACGCGCGAGAAACGCCGACGAGCCGACGACTCAAGAGTATTTCTTCAAAATGCATGAACTAATCAAGCAATTGACAGAAATGAACCTCGTTGCTTCCCAACGCTTAGCTGAACTTATCCAAAAAGTTCAGCAGATGAGCGAGGAACTCATTTCCATTAACCAGCAGCTCGCGGAATTGAGCAACCGCACTTCTCACTATCCCATGCCAAACCTTCCACACGAAATGTGTGGAGGTTTCTTTTAGAAGCATTCCGTGATGTGTTAAGTGCGCTGTTGCGCGTTAAAGAGTCTGGTTTTGCTGTTTCAGATTCTCGGCTTTTAACGTATCGTGTAACTGTAGGATCCTAAGGAATGTAATTTTCAATTTGGCTTGTGTTATTTAACTATAGGACTATTTTCGTATCTTTTCTGATGATTTGGAAGTGATATAAACTTAACCGGGAAAATTACATAACGCGCGAAACTGAAAAACGGAACAACAAAAGACTGAAACCGAACATTACACATGAACACGGCCCCGTGCTCATAGAGGCACGCCCCTGTGTTCGACAAGAAATGACACCACCTGACATTTTTCAGCCTTTTGTCTTGTTTCCCATCAATGTGCATGATAAAAACCGAACTAATGTGCCTGCAAAGTCGTATCCACTTTCAATTCCATCTTCTTTTCCATTTTTCTTTCATTTTTTCAAGTGTTCTTGCAAGAGTATTTGGCCAAGAGGTTAGTATACTAATTCCTTTGATTATGAAAGTCATTTACATGTAGTTAGGTGATTAGGTCTCTAAACAACCGAAATCCTAGCAATTATGTGTAAACACTTGTTCTTAACGTGTTATGGAATGATGAATGCTTTTAACCTACTTGTTCATGTTTATTCTTGTAGTAGATTAGTGTTAATTAGTGTGTTTAGTTAGATATTAGTATGTTAGTTAGTTAGTTTTTCTTTTATTGTTAACAAGACTATCTTCATAATTCGTGGTGAAACCTTTGTTAATCATGTTCAAGTTACAAGAATTCAAGTGATGTAAAAAATATATATTTTGAGTATCTTGAATTATTAAAAATGATTAAAATGTTAAAGTATAATCTTTGATTTTTAAAGCAAGAAAATGTTAAACCCATGCTTAATCAACGATTTACAAACAAAACCACGATTGCTCGAGTCAAGATTTCATTCCCTAAACATGTTAACCGCACCCCCATGTTCAAAATTTTTCCTTGGATGATAAATTCTTAACTATTTTTGAACATGAATTGAATCATTATGATGTTATGTCTTGAAAAACATATATTTTCACTAACATCATGAGACTGCTTAAGAAATTTGTTTTGTCTAGATTAACTTATTTTTAAAATTTCAGGATCATGGATCATCCCTACTTACATTTTGGAGGGAGCCGCGAGAGATGGTGTCATGATAGACTTCAAAGATTGCTACAAAGGGTCGAAAGATCCCACTTACAAGCAGATGAAGAAACACTAGCGGCAGTCGGACAGCTAGAAAGATATAATAATTTATTAAGTGTTCAGTGGAAACGTTTATTTTCACAAAATAGACCTTCCGTTTATGAACTAACTCTTGAATTTTTAGCATCTTTTAAATTTAGCATAAGAGACCTTGATCCTTGGGATGAAATTGCAGTTTCATTCAGACTAGCTGGGAATTGGCATAAAACATCCATTGCCTTGTTCGGTGTCTATCTTGGAATATACACGGAACAAGAAATGGAGGAGGAGGCAATATCTGGAATGCCGGCGTATCATACCTTCCGGACGAGGAAAGTAGAGACGCGGAAAGTGGTGCAATGAGGAAAGCATTTTGGGAGCGGATTGGAACGGAGGGTTCAACTCGAGCAAAACAAAAAGCAGTCAGATACGAGACCCGCTGCTGCGATACATTCATCGGTTACTCAGCCATTCCATAACAGCTCGTGGTCAAAGCGAGGGAGTTGTTAATTTGAGGGACTTGTTTATTTTATATTGTATGGTTAATCAGTTGCCATGTAATATTGGGTATTTGTTTTGTAATCTTTTTGCCAGGAATGCGATTGCAGGTGCTCCAACACCCATGTTGGAGGAGGAAGCTGGATTTTGAACTTATATGAAAGCTATGGTTATAACACTGAGGGAACCGTAGGAGTGATGCCGGGACTGTTAGACTTGAGCATTTGTACAAGTATGTACATGGTGACAAGCTTACCAAATGGGCAGCCGAGATTCATGGATAAGAAGGGACAAATCTGGGATCCGGCGGATCCCGAAGAAATTATCATGGACCTCGACATGCCGATACAGCCGGAAGGAGCCGGAGCTGGATCTTCAAGTTCACGTACAAGGGAATTCCCAACCATGTTAGACCTTTATGAGTCAATCCAAACCACCGAAACCCATGCAAGGCGATCATTTGAATATGCCCAACGAGCCTTCAACCGAGTCGAAAATCTGCATTCCCGAGTCGATGACTTGAGCAAAGATGTCACGTACATCAGAAACCGAATGTACCACGAGTGGGGGGATATCCCACCACAAAGCCCTTGAAAACCGTATCATTCGGGGCCCCGACACAGTTGTTTTGTGCCAATCTATCTTTTAATTTATGTCGTTTTGTTTTATTTTGTGTGTTAGGATTTTAATGCTTTCAATAAATTGGTGACATTTCAGGTGATACCGAGGATTCTAACAACGCGAGGGCAACCAAACACAAGTGAAAAATTCATCATTTTTAGGGGAGTTATTTCATTACCCTTTCTCGATCTTGAATATGTTAATCACATTGAGGACAATGTGAATTTTAAGTGTGGGGATGGAGAGTAATGCATTTGACTTTGCTAAAAAGGTCCAAATTAAAATTTTAAGAAAAGATCACTTACCAAGTAATTTTTGTGACAAGAAACCAAAAATTTAATATAATTTTTGATAAACCAAATTATAAATATACGTTTTCGGGAAATAAAGAAGTAAATCCATGACGTCCAAATAAAATTGAAAATGTTTTTTTGTGATATCCTTAAAAGCAATAATCTAGTAAAATATTTAATCATGTAAAATGAAACACTTTTACCCAATTCCATCCGTATGTGAGTTTATTTTTGAGCCTTAAACAAGCTTTTGCAAGTTGCAATTCTACTTTCATTCTGGATTTAATTGAGGGTGCCATATGATACGTGTGATTAGAACTTGCTTTGGGTATACATTTCAAGACCTTAATTAGTATTTGTTGCATAAAAATGAGTTAGGCACTAGGAAACCTTAACCATTCAAGCCCCAACCATTGTCTTTAATTTTCCTTACCCGAACGTCAACCCTAGTTAGCCCCGTTGAGCTTAAACGTTTTTATCTTTCAATCACCCGAGTCACCAAGTCACTTAACCAAAAAGCCTTCAACAAAACCCGTTTTCATTAAAGACACGTTTTTGGCTTATAAAAAAAATTGTATTTGGTCTTTTACCGGCAGACCTTAAAGAACTGGAATGCATTCTTTTGATTTCAATTTGCTTTGTTGCCTTCATCACGCAAAACCGGGACTTCCCCGGAAATCCGCGAACAAATTTTCAATCTCACGTTTGACGCAAGAAAGAAATGGCGAAAAAAGGAACAAGTTCCGCATTTTGTGGGATTTCAAAAAGTGCTATAAAGAGACGGGCAAAAAGATATGAAAGATGCCCGAATTGTGGAAATTGGTCCCATAATGGAAAATGCAAAAGAATCAAACTGAATCTCAATACGAATACACAGAATTAATCCGATTGGGTGCTATTAGGCTTCAAGCCGAACGATCCTTGAGAAAGGAAAGTTTTGTGTATCTTCGGGTAAAAGATGACTTTGGGCTAAAAAGTGAAAGTACGATCTTGAAAGCATAATACGGTCTTGACAATCTGACCTTAAACGTGTCCTCAAGCTAGCATATCCTTCTAGCTTGAAGTATTGTATAAAGAACCTTTATTGCTTTCCTTGTAGTTTATGTTAGAAAAATAAGCCAAGACCGTCGTCTTTAGCAATTAGCCACTCTTTCCAAATATTCCATACCCGAGCCCAAGCAATTACAACCCATCAAGACCTAATGGTTTATGCAAATAAATATATAAGTAGGTGGAGATTTGATCCCTTAACAAGCATATGATTTCACACGTATTCATACTAGGCAATTGAGTGTATTAGTCATACTTAATCTTGATTATGACTCCATATATTTAGCCGAGTGTGAGTACATCTTGTGAGAAGTATGGATTTTTACATGATAATAATCTTTACTAACCAACCTATTGCTTGCTAGGATATCATTTTACATGTGCTTAGAATATTTATATTGGATGAAAATAGTATTTACTTGCATACTTCTCGAAAGACATGTTTATAATTTGATTTATTTGGTTTTTGGTGGAATTGTCATTTTAAGTGATTTTTGCTTGAGGACAAGCAAAGTTCAAGTGTGGGGATGTTTGATGTGCTCCAAATTATACATAAAAATCCTATCAAAGGCACATCAATTATTCCTTAATATCTTCCTTAAAATGATGAAAATGTACTTAAAAGTGTTAAATTGTGTTTTTAGGTGTTTAAAAGGACAAGATGGACAAAAGGAGTATATTTAACAAGAAATTGAAGTGATCCGAGCTTGGACTCCAAGCATGGAGTCGTGCCACATTAAGCACGCCCCCCATGCCTTGCCAGAAACACACCCCCGTGCTAAATTAACACACCCCCGTGCTTGGACATTTGACAAGGACAAAAGTACTGTCCCCTAAAAGTAGACACGCGGCCGTGCCCCATAAGGCACGGGGCCGTGCCCACCTCCAACACGGGCCGTGCCCTTTTAGCACGGGGCGTGCCCGACACAACCTGCATGTACGAGCCGACTAACTTTCGTAAGCATTGTACTAGCACGGGGCCGTGCCTTTTAGGCACGGGGCCATGCTTAAACACTCTGGAAAGCCTATATAGAAGCCTAAGCTCACCATTTTGGCAAGCTTTGGTGGGAGAGTTACTCTGTTGAATTCTCTCGGGAATCAAGACTTCAAGATCGTTCGGAGGCTCGGGAGGTGCATACACACTTGGAAGAAGCTTGGGATCACCTAGACGTCATCCATTGTGGATTATCGGTTTGATTGTTCCATTTCACTGATGATCACTTATCTATCTTCTTTGTTATCCGTTGTTATGTTAAAGCTCATCATGAGCTAAACTCTATTTATCATCCTAATCGGATGAAACTTATGTAATTTGTGATGAACTAATGGTGTGATAAATATTATATTAATGTTATGGTGGTCTTGGGAAAACTATTGATGGGTAGCATCTACATTTGAACGGGAAGTTATAACTTTATGGTTTGTGATTGTGATTGTCATACAAGGTTGAAAACCGTATGATTAACTTTCATTTGCGAAACCGGTCGTCATAATAAATCCATGGCTAATGAACTAGAAAGGTTATTAGAAATCATATCACTTTAATTTCTGATCATTTGCGGGTTCCCTTTTATTAGTTCGGAAACTTCAGTAATTGTTACGGTTTTCTAAAATTAATGGTATGTTAGGAAGGAACCTGGTCAACTCTCTTTTTAACATTAAATTATGTTTTCAGAAATCGTATGTCAAATAGGACACAAAAGATTCACCTACATTACTAGGGCTTTGATTTGAGCAGTAAACTCAGTCTGACAGGATCAAGTCACTACGGCAGCAGGATAAACGAGAAATCGCGTCGGCTCATCTTTATAAACATTAACATAATTACATTAATCAATATCTTTAAACCACATCACCAATTCATCACAATTACATAAGTGGAGTCTAATTGGGATGATAACTTTTATTCCCTGATTTTAAATCCAAACGCTTCAATTCTTAGTTCAGTTTCTTTTTATTATTGTTTACTTTTAAACCATAAAAATCTTTCCAATACAAAATATCACTTTCTTTAACAAAAACCAAATCTGATAGTCAAACATCAAGTTTGTTGAGTAGGCTAGGTGTGTCCACGGATTGATACTCGGTTCTTACCAACACTATATTACCTCACGACAGGTACATTGCCTTTTGTGTGTGTGGTTTTGTATTAGTAACAACCAATTAAAACTGAATCTGTGCAATAAATCTTTATCAAAATATATACTATTCGCACTCCAATCAATAGTCTTCCCATGAGGAAGAGGACAAAGGTTTCAAACTTTTTACCTTTTGAATTGAAGCAACTCTTGTTGCATAGCTTCAACCCAACTTCTATCCTTTAGAGCTTCATCAACTTTCTTTGGCTCTATCTGGGATAAGAAACAAGAGTGAAGACAAAAATTTGCTTCATGGGTTTGTCCTCTTGTTCTTACCCCTGTGACAACATCTCCATTGATGTTTGTGGTGGGGTGAGACTTGTGGATCCTAAGCTGAGGGATCACACCAACTTGCTGAGAAAGATCTAAATTTGAGAAATTTAAATCTGGCATAGATGATTCACCCTCCACATCACCACACTTATCACGATTGACTTGATCCAATGAGTGTGTGACATCATTGATGTTGTCATCTATGGTGTGGTTATTAGCATTAAAGAATTCTTGATCACTTTCACCATCACCATTGTTGTCTTCCACAATTGAGGTATCTTTATCTAGTTGTGGAGCCTCTGAGCTAGAATTTGAAGGCACCCCAGATGTATCAGTTGAATTTGTCATTGTAGTGCTGATAGAAACCTCATTTGCTGAAGTAGTTCCAACTGGAGCTGAAGATGTATGAGTTGAAGGTCTTCCTAGCTCAAATATTGGATCAGGATCACCTGTATTTAAATTTTTTGCAGATCCTGAAACATTCTCAAAAGATTTGTTAAAACAGTTGGTAACTAAATCAAGATCAAATAGCCAATCAGGACCAGAACCAGCCACACAGGGAGTGTGTTCATTGAAAGTCACATTGGCTGACTCCTCAACAATTCTAGTTCTGAGATTGTATACTCTATAAGCCTTAGCCTGGGAAGAGTATCCAATGAAGTTTCCATCATCTGATTTCTCAGCAAATTTGGTAATTTGATCTTTGATATTCAAGATGGTGCAAGGACATCCAATTGACCTGAGAAAACCAATGAAATGTTTTCTCTTGTGCCAAAGTTCATAAGGAGTCTTACCATGTGTCTTAACTACTAGAACTATGTTTTGCACATAGCAAGCAGTATTTACTGCCTCTGCCCAGAAGGTGATGGGCAGTTTAGAGTCAGACAACATAATTCTTGCAGCTTCAATTAGTGTCGTGTTTCTCCTCTCAGCAACACCATTTTGCTGAGGAGTCCGGGAGCACTATATTGTCTTGTAATACCTTTTTCATCATAAAATGTATCAAGGATTTGATTCTTGACTTCAGTCCCTTGATCACATCTTATGGTTTTGACCTTGTGATCACTTTGATTCTCAATTTTTAAGATGAAATTCTTCAGAGTGTCAGGGGTCTCGTCCTTAGTTCTAAGAAAGAAAACCTAAGTGAATCTTGTAAAGTCATCTGTGATCACCAAACAATAAGAGGTCCTTCCTAGACTCATTACATTGGTGGGGCCAAAGAGATCCATATGTAATAAGTGTAGGGGAGTAATGATGGATTTCCTTTCCTTAGGCTTGTGAGATACCTTTTGTTGCTTCCCTTTCAGGCATGCAAGACAATGATCATCACTTGTAAACTCTTTCTTTCGCATTCCAGTTACCAAATCATGTTTAATTAGTTTATTCATGTTCTTAAAGTTTACATGGCACATTCTTTTATGCCATAGGAAAGACTCATCACTATTGGCTTTAGACAGAAAACATGAAACTTCTCTAGAGGGAGATGTTTCTTGCAAGTCCATCTTGTACATGTTCCCTTTCCTGGGGGCTCTAAGCAGGATGTGCTCATGAGGAATGACCACTCCAGGCTTGAGAATAATGCACTCATGCTCAGTAAAGAGCATGTTATGACTCTGATCACAAAATTGGGATACACTCTGAAGATTGTACCCAAGCTCCTTGACAAAGTTTACCTTTTCAATGCTGAGCTTCCCATTTGTGACCTTGCCCCTTCCAAAAATGTAACCACCTTCATCTCCTCCAATAGCAACTAGTCCTCCATAATCCTCTCAAAGTTATGGAGTAGTGACCTATTGCCTGTCATGTGTCTAGAACAGCCACTATCAATGATCCAGACATTCTTGTTTGTCTTGAGCTGTTCTTGCACAAAGAAAATGATTAGTTACATTTGGAAACCCAAGCCTTACTTGTCTTGGGCTCACTAAGTATAATAGAAGGTAATGCAACAGTATTAGATCCTATGGTTGTGCTAGGAGGATCTTGAGCTGTTGTTGATGGAGAATTTTCAATCACTTGGTCTTTCTTAGACTTCCACACCACCTTTGGAGTCTTGGACTTGACCTTCAAAACTTCAGAAGCTTTTGGGACTTCGGAAGTTTTGATGACTGAACCTTCGGAAGATTCTGCAGTCACAGCAGCAGACTTCAGTGCTGCGGAAGAATTCCTTTCTTCCGAGACCAACTTCTCTTCCGAAGGTAATTTTCCATTTGCCTTCTTCTTTGCTTTGGAGCGTCCGAAGGAAACAGACTTTCCTTCCAAAGCTTGAATCTTCTTGGAACTCTTCGAAGTCTTTCTCTTGGTCATATGGACAGTACTTTTAGGATTGTATGGACAATCCTTAGCAATGTGAGAGGTACTTTAACACATGACACACAATATTTTCTTCTTCACAAGAGTCTTCTTATGAGAACAAGATTGTCTTTGGTCAAATCCCTTCTCCACCTTCATCTTTTCCGATGCTGAGACAGTTCTTATGGGCTGGGAACGGTTCTTGGAGTTTGATGGTCCAGGCTGTGCAGCAATGGTACACAGCAGATCAGTCTTCTTCTTGGTACTGAGATGATTTGAACAAGAACCAGAACTCTTAGCTGAAGAGTTTTGGTTGATGTCTTCAGTCTTTACTACTTCAAACCCTGTAGACATAAAAATTGTTTATGCTTAGAGTCAAAAGTAGCCTTGATCTCTTGAGCCTTCCTTGCTTTTCTTTTGCTCTTCCTGATCAAGTTCTTTTCTCATTGACTTGGTCATCACAGTAATCTTCTTTTCCTCAGAAGGATAGTGGCCCTTCTTAGAATCCTCCTCTTCACTCTTCTCAGAGGAATTCTTCACTATCTCTTCTTCATCCTCTTCACTTATAGGATCTATGAGAGGAAGCTCATCTTCACAAGTTCCACATCTAGGAGATCTTACAGAAAAGATTGTGTGTGGAGGAGCTATCTCATTGGATCCCAGTCCCTGTCTATTTTGATAACACATCTTGTTGTGCAGGGATGAGGAAATCATGTTCTTGAAGGTCTCTTCTTCAAGAACACTCTTTTCTGCCCTGGCTTTGCTGATCACAAGCTCAGCCCAGCACTCAGTCAGCTTGGTTATGAGATCTTTGATTTGAGTCCTAAAATCTGTATGCTCATGTTTTAGAACTGAAATGGTTTTCTCTAAGTCCTCTATCTTTAGTTTTTAATCATTTTCAGACTTTCTAAAATCAGATTTTAAAATGTTTAAGGACTCAAGATCAGATCTCATCTCCAAGTTATAGGACCTGTATCTATTTACTTTAGCAATGCATTAAGGAGTACAGGGATGTTCCAATACCTTGGCTTCATCATGATCTGCCATTAGTGCTTGGTTTGGAGAAGCATCTTCCACCTCAAAGCTCCAGTCAAAGCCTCCTTCTTCAACAGCAACTACAGCTTGTTGCTTCGCTTCTCATTCTGAGGGGCTTTCTCAGTGTAGTTTGGTCTGGTTTGTGCTTGACCACCATTTGTTTTAGGTGCCTTACACTCTCTAGCAAAGTGGCCCATCAGGTTACAGTTGTAACACTTGACTTTGCTTTTATCTAAGCCAAACTTTCCACTGGTTGCATTGATTGGAAACCTCCTTCCAGTTCTCTTGTAGAACTTCTTGGCTCTATGAGTGAGAAGAGCCATCTGTTGGACTATTTCCATATATTCCAGATCATCTCTATGGATAAAATCTAGATCTTCAAGAGTGAAAAGAGAGTTGCCACAACTTTCATCAGAAGACACAAAGGCTTGAGAAGAGCTTGTCTCTTGGAATGGGCTTCCTTGAGTGTAGTTCTCCCTAGGTGTCTCTGGGAAGGTGTTGAAAGGACCCTTTGGTGAATTCTCAGGGTAGCATATGAGATGATGTTGGGGTTCTATGCTATCCCTTTCAACCACATGCAGGGCTGAACACAATTGATTGTTGGAGTTGCCAGATGAACCTTGCATGTTCATCTCCATCTGGTAGCCACTGAGAATCCCATATAACTATGTCAGAGTAAGAGTTTTGAGATTTTCAGTCCTCTTGATCACCACACAATAGTGTTTCCATTGCCTATGAAGTGAGGACATGAACTTCCTTACAATTTCTCTATTTTCAAGAGGAACTCCTCCATCCACAAGGGATCCATTATCTCAACATACCTGAAGTATTGCTGAGTCATGGTTTCACCTGTTTTAAGGTGAATTTTCAAACTGCGGTTCAGAGATCCTTCTTGTTCTCCTTGGCTTCAGAAGAGCCTTCATACCTAGTTTTAGTGCATCCCACATCTGTTGAGCTGTTTTGCACTTCTTGAACTCTGTACATGAGTTGAAGGGCAGTTTGAAGAGCTGTCATGGCTTTTCTATCAAATCTCTACTCTCTTCCTATCTTCATCAGAGTAGTTAGCCACATCTTTGAGGATCATACCAGCACCAGTAGTAGAAGGAGGCTCGGTTAGAAAGGTCCTTTCAACAGACTCCCACATGTAAGGATTCCTTTAAGTCTGATGCAAACCAAAACATCCAAAGTCTCTCTGCAAGCAATGCACTAAGAACTGAAGTAGAATTGCTTCGGAAGTTTTACACACCATGCACTAGAAATATTCTAAGTGTAAAATCTTCGAAGCCAAGACCAATATCTTCCGAAGCCAAATATGAAGTCTTCCGAAGCCTCAGAGACAAAGTCTTCCGAAGCTTCATCCTATGAAGACAGATTTTTCCAAAGACTTTTAGTAACATGCTTTATCTGATGTACTTTCCATAAAGCTGGACACCTTTCCGCTGCATCTCTGTAAAGTCACCACCACTTGAGTTGGTGAAAAGGTCCATGCTTTTGGTAACTGTACATTGAGGTCTTGAGTCTGTAACCTTCTACTTTATGTACTTTATCCTTTTTGTAATAGATAAGGATGTGAGCTATGGCATGTCATAGTCACAAGTCAAAAGGCAGATATGCCTTTTGATTCTACAATTGATTTTGTTTGTGTCTAGTCAATTGTATCCAGCTGGCTTTCAAAGTATAGCCGGCTGTAGGTTGTAGTATAAGTATTCCTGTTCTAGTATCTTTCTTTATGCTTTGTAACACTTGTAATAGAACTTGAGAAAGCAATATACTGCATCCTTGAAACCCAAATCTCTTGTTCTGTTCTTTATTTTACTACTTGTGTTCTTTGTATCATTATCTTGGTTAATCCAGTTTACTGTTGATCAAGTTTGGTTAATCTCCTCTTTGTGTTGTTGTGTTGTAATTAAGCCCTTACCGGTCCTGCAATTGGTATCAGAGCATTTCAGGCTCTTGATATAAGATCTCACCATCTTAAGATCCCTCACACACACAAATACTAAACTTTCAAAATGGCATCCATTTCAAAGACTGATATGGAAACTGGAACCATGAACAAGTCCCCACTGATCACTCTTGATGACTTTGATACCTGGTGTATGAGAATGGAAGGTTTCATCAGGTCTCTAGACTCAAGAATGGGAATCTGTTGAAAAATGGACCTTTCATACCCAGCACTCCTTCTGCTACTGGTGCTGGTATGATCCCCAAAGATGTGGCTAACTACTCTGATGAAGATAGGAAGAGAGTAGAGATTGATAGAAAGCCATGACTGCTCTTCAAACTGCCCTTCCAAACTCTGTGTACAGAGGTTTCAAGAAGTGCAAAACAGCTAAACAGCTGTGGGATGCACTAAAACTGATGTATGAAGGCTCCTCTGAAGCCAAGGAGAACAAGAAGGATCTCCTGAAGCAACAGTTTGAAAACTTCACCTTCAAAACAGGTGAAACCATGACTCAGCAATACTTTAGGTATGTTGAGATAGTGGATACCCTTGTGGATGGAGGAGTTCCTCTTGAAAACAGAGACATTGTAAGGAAGTTCATGTCCTCACTTCCTAGGCAATGGACACACTACGTGTGGTGATCAAGAGGACTGAAAATCTCAAACTCTTACTCTGACAGAGTTATATGGGATTCTCAGTGGCTACCAGATGGAGATGAACATGCAAGGTTCATCTGGCAACTCTAACAATCATTGGGTTCAGCCCTGCATGTGGTTGAAAGGGATAGCATAGAACCCCAACATCATCTCATATGCTACCCTGACAACTCACCAAAGGGTCCTTTCATCACCTTCCCAGAGACACCCAGGGAGAACTATACTCAAGGAAGCCCATTCCAAGAGACAAGCTCTTCTCAAGCTTTTGTATCTTCTGATGAAAGTTGTGGTAACTATCTTTTCACTCTTGAAGACCTGGATTGTATCCATCCAGATGACCTGGAATATATGGAAATAGTTCAGCAGATGGCTCTTCTCACTCATAGAGCCAAGAAGTTTACAAGAGAACTGGAAGGAGGTTTCCAAGCAATGCAACCAGTGGAAAGTTTGGCTTGGATAAAAGCAAAGTCAAGTGTTACAACTGTAACTTGATGGGCCCTTTGCTAGAGAGTGTAAGGCACCTAAAACAAATGGTGGCCAAGCACAAACCAGACCAAACTACACTGACAAAGCCCCTCAGAATGAGAAGCCAAAGCAACAAGCTGTTGTTGCTGTTGAAGAAGGAGGCTTTGACTGGAGTTTTCAGGTGGAAGATGCTTCTCCAAACCAAGCACTAATGGCAGATCATGATGAAGCCAAGGTATTGGAACATCTCTGTACTCCTGAATGCATTGCTAAAGTTAACAGATATAGGTCCTATAACTTGGAGATGAGATCTGATCTTGAGTCCTTAAACATTTTAAAATCTGATTTTAGAAAGTCTGAAAATGATTATAAACCAAAGATAGAGGACTTAGAGAAAAACCTTTCAGTTCTAAAACATGAACATACAGATTTTAGGACTCAAATCCAAGATCTCATAACCAAGCTGACTGAGTGCCAGGCTGAGCTTGTGATCAGCAAAGCCAGGGCAGAAAAGAGTGTTCTTGAAGAAGAGACCTTCAAGAACATGATATCCTCATCCCTGCACAACAAAGTGTGTTATCAAAATAGACAGGGACTGGGATCAAATGAGATAGCTCCTCCACACACAATCTTGTCTGTAAGATCTCCTAGGTGTGGAACTTGTGAAGATGAGCTTCCTCTCATAGATCCTTTAAGTGAAGAGGATGAAGAAGAGATAGTGAAGAATGAGGAGGATTCTACTAAGGGCCATTATCCTTCTGAGGAGAAGACGACTACTGTGATGACCAAGTCAAAGAGAAAGAACTTGATCAGGAAGAGCAAAAAAAACAAAGAAGGCTCAATAGATCAAGGCTACTTTTGACTCTAAGCAGAAACAAGTTTTTATCTCTGCAGGGTTTGAAGTAGTAAAGACTGAAGACATCAACCAAAATTCTTCAGCTAAGAGTTCTGGTTCTTGTTCAAATCATCTCAGTACCAAAAAGAAAACTGATCTGCTGTGTACCACTGCTGCACAACCTGGACCATCAAACTCCAAGAACAGTTCACAGCCCAAAAGAACTGTCTCAGCATCTACCAAGATGAAGGTGGAGAAGGGATGTGACCAAAGACAGTCTTGCTCTCATAAGGAGACTCTTGTGAAGAAGAAAATGTTGTGTGTCATGTGTGAAGTACCTCTCACATTGCTAAGGATTGTCCATACAATCCTAAAAGTACTGTCCATATGACCAAGACAAAGACTTCAAAGAGTTTCAAGAAGATTCAAGCTTCGGAAGGAAAATCTGTTTCCTTCGAAAGCTCCAAATCAAAGAAGAAGGTAAATGGAAAAATACCTTCAGAAGAAAAGTTGGTCTCAGAAGAAAGGAATTCTTCCGAAACACTGAAGTCTGCTGCAGTGACTGTAGAATCTTCCGAATGTTCAGTCATCAAAACTTCTGAAGTCCCAAAAGCTTCCAAGGTTTAGAAGGTCAAGTCCAAGACTCCAAAGGTGGTGTGGAAGTCTAAGAAAGACCAAGTGACTGAAGTTTCTCCATCAACAACAGCTCAAGATCCTTCTAGCACAACCATAGGATCTATTACTGTTGCATTACCTTCTATTATACTTATGAGCCCAAGACAAGTAAGGCTTGGGTTTCCAAATGTAACTAATCATTTTCTTTGTGCAGGAACAGCTCAAGACAAACAAGAATGTCTGGATCATTGATAGTGGCTGTTCCAGGCACATGAAAGGCAATAGGTCACTACTCCACAACTTTGAGAGAATTGATGGAGGACCAGTTGCTTTTGGAGGAGATGAAGGTGGTTACATTTCTGGAAGGGGCAAGGTCACAAATGGTAAGCTCAGCATTGAAAAGGTAAACTTTGTCAAGGAGCTTGTGTACAATCTTCTGAGTGTATCCCAATTTTGTGATCAGAGTCATAGCATGCTCTTTACTGAGCATGAGTGCATTGTTCTCAAGCCTGGAGTGGTCATTCCTCATGAGCACATCCTGCTTAGAGCCCCCAGGAAAGGGAACATGTAAAAGATGGATTTGCAAGAAACATCTCCCTCTGGAGAAGTTTCATGCTTTCTATCTAAAGCAAATAGTGATGAGTCTTTCCTATGGCATAAAAGAATGTGCCATGTAAACTTTAAGAACATGAATAAACTAATTAAACATGATTTGGTAACTGGAATGCCAAAGAAAGAGTTTACAAGTGATGATCATTGTGTTGCATGCCTGAAAGGGAAGCAACATAAGGTATCTCCCAAGCCTAAGGAAAAGAACTCCATCACTACTCCCCTACATTTATTACATATGGATCTCTTTGGCCCCACCAGTGTAATGAGTCTAGGAAGGACCTCTTATTGTTTGGTGATCATAGATGATTTTACAAGATTCACTTGGGTTTTCTTTTTTAGAACTAAGGATGAAACCCCTGAGATTATGAAGAACTTCATCTTAAAAATTGAGAATCAAAGTGATCACAAGGTCAAAACCATAAGATGTGATCAAGGGACTGAATTCAAGAATCAAATCCTTGATACATTTTGTGATGAAAAAGGTATTACAAGACAATACAGTGCTCCCAGGACTCCTCAACAAAATGGTATTGCTGAGAGGAGAAATAGGACACTAATTGAAGCTGCAAGAACTATGTTGTCTGACTCTAAACTGCACATCACCTTCTGGGCAGAGGCAGTAAATACTGCTTGCTATGTGCAAAACAGAGTTTTAGTAGTTAAGACACATGGTAAGACTCCTTATGAACTTTGGCACAAGAGAAAACCTTTCATTGGTTTTCTCAGGTCATTTGGATGTCCTTGCACCATCTTGAATACCAAAGATCAAATTGCCAAATTTGCTGAGAAATCAGATGATGGAAACTTCATTGGATACTCTTCCCAAGCTAAGGCTTATAGAGTATACAATCTCAGAACTAGAATTGTTGAGGAGTCAGCCAATGTGACTTTCAATGAACACACACCCTGTGTGGCTAGTTCTGGTCCTCATTGGCTATTTGATCTTGATTTAGTTACCAACTGTTTTAACAAATCTTGTGAGAATGTTTCAGGATCTGCAGAAAATTTAAATACAGGTGATCCTGATCCAAGATTTGAGCTAGGAAGACCCTCAACTCATACATCTTCAGCTCCAGTTGGAACTACTTCAGCAAATGAGGTTTCTATCAGCACTACAATGACAAATTCAGCTGATACATCTGGTGTGCCTTCAAATTCCTGCTCAAAGGCTCCTCAACCAGATAAAGATACCTCAATTGTGGAAGACAACATGGTGATGGTGAAAGTGATCAGGAATTCCTTGATGCTAATAACCACACCATAGATGACAACATCAATGATGTCACACACTCATTGGATCAAGTTAATCTTGATAAGTGTGGTGATGTGGAGGGTGAATCATCTATGCCAGATCTAAATTTCTCAAATTTGGATCTTTCTCAGCAACTTGCTGTGATCCCTCAGCTAAGGATCCACAAGTTCACCCCACCACAAACATCATTGGAGATGTTGTCACAGGGGTAAGAACATGAGGACAAACCCATGAAGCAAATGTTTGTCTTCACTCTTGTTTCTTATCCCAGATAGAGCCAAAGAAAGTTGATGAAGCTCTAAAGGATGGAAGCTGGGTTGAAGCTATGCAACAAGAGTTGCTTCAATTCAAAAGGCAAAAAGTTTGGAACATTTGTCCTCTTCCTCATGGGAAGACTACCATTGGAACCAAATGGGTTTTTAGGAATAAGAAGGATGATAGAGGCATTATCATCAAGAACAAGGCAAGACTAGTTGTTCAAGGATACACACAAGAAGAAGGGATTGACTACACTGATGTCTTTGCTCCTGTAGCAAGATTAGAAGCTGTTAGGATATTCCTGGCATTTGCTGCATCCAAAACTTCAAGGTCTTTCAACTTGATGTAAAGTGTGCTTTTCTGTATGGAGTGATTGATGAAGAGGTTTATGTCAAACAGCCACCTGGTTTTGTAGACCCTGATCATCCTGATTATGTCTGCAAGCTTGACAAAGCTCTTTATGGGCTGCATCAGGCACCCAGGAAGTGGTATGAGACATTGTCTGAGTATCTTTGTAAACATGGATACAGGAGAGGTACTATAGATAGAACTCTCTTCATCAAAGGACAGGGAAATGACTTATTAATAGTTCAAGTGTATGTAGATGACATCATCTATGGTTCAACTAATCCAAAGCTCTGCAAAGACTTTGAGAAGCTAATGAAAGACAGATTTGAAATGAGTGCAATGGGAGAACTCAATTTCTTTCTGGGAATTCAAGTGAAGCAAGTTGAAGATGGCATCTTCATAAGTCAGTCAAAGTATGTTCAGGACATACTCAAGAGGTTCAACATGACTGATTGTAAGATTGCTAAGACACCCATAGCCAGAAACCACTCCCTTGGACCTGATCTTGAGGGGGAGTGTGTAGATGAACACTTATACAGGGCTATGATTGGGTCTCTCATGTATCTTACAGCTAGCAGGCCAGATATCATGTTTGCTACATGTATTTGTGCAAGAAATCAAGCCAACCCTAAGATGTCTCACCTCATCACTGTCAAAAGGACTTTAAGATACCTCAAAGGTGCCTCAACACTTGGTTTATGGTATCCAAAGAATCTTGACTTCAATCTGTATGCTTATACAGATAGTGATTATGGTGGTTGCAACATGACTGCAAAGTCTACATCTGGGGGATGTCAATTCCTTGGTGGAAGGGTTGTCTCATGGCGATGCAAGAAACAATCCTTTGTGTCTGCATCAACTGCTGAGGCTGAATACATTGCTGCTGCAAGTTGCTGTGCTCAAGTGCTTTGGATTCAAAATCAGATGCTGGACTATGGATTTAACTTCAAGGAGACTCCTATCCACATAGACAACAATAGTGCTATCTCTATCACTGAGAACCCTGTGCAGCACTCAAGGACCAAACACATCAATATCAGGTATCATTTAATAAGAGATAACTATGAAAAGGAATTAATTAAACTAGTCAAAGTTCATACAGATGAACAATATGCTGATCTGTTTACAAAAGCTTTTGATGAACAGATATTTAAATATCTAATATCAGCTATTGGGATGATTAACTTTGAGTAGGTCTTTTTTTAAAACTAATTCTAATTATTTCTTAAAATATGTGTGTCCTAAGTTGTCTAGTTCATCACTTTCATAAGCTCATGTTTTCTTTGGATATAAAATTATTTTTGAAGACTTTCCTTAGATTCTTAAAAACTTTTTTTATCCTTCGGAAGATATAATTTTACCTTCGGAAGAAAATTATGTCTTCAAAATAAATAACTGTCTAAGAAATTTTACCTTCGGAAGAAGTCTAAATCTATCTTCCGAAGCTTAAAACCTTGTCTCAGACACTTATTTGTTTTTAAGAACTTTTTTCTTCCGAAGCAAATTTAACTCTCGGAAGCTTTGTTGTTTCATATACAAAGCATTCAAGTGTTTATTTCTCTTCCGAAGCAAAATTTTCAAGATTCTCAGGAAAATCTTCCGAAGTCATTTTAGCTTCGGAAGCTTTTTCATTAAAACTTCCGAAGATAATTTACCTTCGGAAGCTTTTCGAATTCCAAGAAAACTACTTTTTTGAGCAAAAGTAAACTACTTTTTCAGAGGTGGGACCGACTTTCGGATTTCAAAGTTTATCCTCTTTCATTAACTTTGGTTCAAATCCCTTTTCACATAAATACCCAACGGTTCCCCCTCTTCCTCACTATCTTCTTCAATTCTACTATTCCTCAAACCTAATTCCCAAAACCGCCTTTGCTTTTTACCTTTCTTCAACATTAAGCTTCTTAAATGGCCAACCTTAACCGCAGAAACAACCCAGATTTCTCCATGCAACTTCACAGGCAACACAACCAGGTTGCTCTGTTAAGCTCTGAGAAAGATGAAAGTTTCTCAGAGATTTGCAAATTCTTAACTCTATCAAATTACTTCACCTCCCTAACCATTGATCCTACTCTGTATGAGGATCATCTGCTTGAATTCTTGAAGACCTGCCAAGAGGTCATCATGGATGGGGAGAAGGCACTGTCTGCCACAGTGCAAGGGAGGACAATCTTCATCACTCCGGCCATCATCAACTCGCATTTGCAGCTAGATGATGAAGAAGGTGAGTTGTCCTTCCCAAAGGAAGTTGTCAATCATTCCTTTGAGCAGATGGGCTATGAGGGAGATTTCTCTGTAAAGACCTTCAGGAAAGGGAAGGTCTCATCCCAGTGGAAATACCTACTCCATGTGGTTATCCATTGCTTGTCAAACAAGCATGGAGGGTGGGACCAGATTCCTGAGGATCTCTCATTCATAGTGCATGGAATGGTTCAAGGGGTCAAGTTCAGGTACTCTCAATTTGTTTATACCAATTTACTTGCAAACTTGGACTCCTTAGAGTATTATATGTTTCCTAGATATGTTCAACACATTCTCAACTGTGAACTGGGCTCACAGTTGAGGGAAACAGAT
Source organism: Flaveria ramosissima (assembly GCA_025215565.1). Taxonomy (NCBI): domain Eukaryota; kingdom Viridiplantae; phylum Streptophyta; class Magnoliopsida; order Asterales; family Asteraceae; genus Flaveria; species Flaveria ramosissima. The sequence goes on from CM046040.1 coordinate 43,975,061, forward strand.
AATATTCTTAAATTGGGACAGATGAAGCCTGGCATCTTTAAAATCATGAAGAAGCCAACTGTAGGCTTCTCAGGGGTAGAAACAGCCCTTGTCCCCAAAATGTTAGAGCTCATTGCTCAAGGTGACAACCTAGCAACACAAGCTAGTGTTGAACCCACACCTTCTACCTCCTTACCACTAAAAAGGCCACAAATAACCCTCACCTACCAAAGAAAATCCAAACGAACCCCTGCTCAAGCTATTGAGTCTGTGTAGGTCCCCATATACTCACCTTTACAGGAGGAAGTGGACACTAGAGCTCCCACTTCCCCTGAGGAGAAAACCACTCCCATCTCTTTAACTATCAGGGCTGAGGTTCCTCATGCTCACCCTGATGAGCTCACAAGCCCAACAGCCTTAAGCCTTCACTCTGAGTCTCAACACTCAAGTGAACAACCTTCAGGGGACAGTTACCATCCCCAGCCTTTAGATCTAAATCAACCCATTCCCAACCTATCCTTCTATACTGATGATGACTTAGGATTCAGTGAGTACCATGAGTCTCTCTTCTCTTCCCCTACTCAAAGAGAGATGAGTACTTCTGAGTCTCCTCAGTCTAGCCCACATCAGTCACCTATAACTGAGGTGGACACTTCTGAACCTTTCAGGATGTCCATATGGAAGAGGCTCTCACTTCTGCAAGTGATTACATCATTAAGACCTCAACCATGGCAACTCAGCCCACTGACATCTCAACTGAGATTGCTAGTGAGCAGAGGAAAACCAGCAGCCAAGAACCTCAAGCTGGTGGTGAGAGAGAGGACTTTGGTCCAATCATCTCATCCCCCAATGATTCTTCTGATTAAGAAGAGGGGAATCTGAGACTAATGGTGCACAAATTGTCTAAAACATGCACTTACCTAGTCTCAAAGGTCAGTCACCTTGAATCTCAGGTGACTACCTTACAAAACAGGGTCAATGATCAGCAACTTCAGATTTCATATCTTAAGGAAAAACTAGCTGGGAGACCTTTAAGAAGAGCTCAACCAAGAACACAAGAACATGTGGATGTGATTGATTTATCCTCCAGCTCACCTATGCAAGTGGGTTATGCTACCAAAAAGGGGGAGAAAGTTATTGCAGCCACTAAACTTGGGAGTTCTTCACAGAGAATGGACATAGAGGACTCACCATCCTCACTTGCAATTGTGCATTCTCAGCAACTTCCTCAAGTTCACATTAATGTGGACTCTATAGACTCTATCATCAGGAGTCTCTTTGAGGAAGGTATACCAAGGGCTGTGTCATCCCCACCTCAAGGAACTTCAAACTACATCATAAGGTGGAGGTATGATGCTGATAGAAGAGCCCTTATTCTTCACAGAGTTCAAGGGCAACAAGTAGTATTTGACTTTCAAAATTTGAACTTCTATGAAGGTTTGGATCTAGTCAATATGCCACTTGTCAATCCAAGCAACTCAAGACAAGCTGACAGATTGGCTCAAAGAATCCAAGACAGGATCACTGCAGAGTTTAGCTTAAGAAGGAGACTTAGGCAATCAGGCAATGTCATCGGTCAACTGGATGTTGAGGTGGACCCTAAGATTAGTTTCATAGGGGAAACCTTGACTGAAGGCCCAGTGGCAGAACCTGAGACCCCTGTCTCATCATCATCAACTGCTGCAGAGATTCACAATCCCTCTGAGACACCTGCTGGTGAAGGTGTTTCTCAGCCTCTCTCTGGCCAGAGCATGGATGCTACACCAAGCAATGAAGGCCAAGCCTCTATCCACCCTGAGTCACAAAGGTCTCTGGGTGACAAAGGGAAAAGGATTTTGACTCCTGAGGAAATTGAGGAGGAAGAGAGAGAGAGGAAGAGGAAGCTAAGGGGAGAAAGTTCCTCTGGGTCTTCAGGTTTTATGCAAGCTGCAATCACGGCTGCCCCCAGACCAAATACTCAAGATGATGAGTTGAGGGCAATCAGGATTACTTATCTGCAGACCAGGAACTATGACATTGATGAAATCATTTCTCTCCCCTTAGAACAACTAAATGAACTGGCTGACATGGAAGTGTCCAGAGAGATGAAAGAAAAAGAGGATGCAAGGTTACTTCTCCAATTCAAAGAGGAGAAGAGACAGAAAAGACTTTACAAGCATGCTCCCACTCTCTCCCCAGTTCAAGAAAGCCCTGTACAAGAAGATGTGGTTCAACAAGAACCTCAGTAGACAAAGAAGAAGATATGATCAAAATGATCAACTACCTGAGTGCCACAGGCTTCTATCAGGCAGATGCACTTCTTGCCTTGTCCTATGACTTTGTTGAGTTTGAGTACTTAAAACAACTTGAGCTTGAGTTAGTCAAGGAGAGAAAGACAACTAAGAAGATGCTAAGGAAAGAAGCTGCAAAGTCAAGAGCCATCATCCAAAAGAGTATGAAGAAGTCTGCTGACAGACAAAGATGATGAGCTTCTTAAAGCTGTATGGATTCTCCGGAAGGAGACTTGGCCCTATGTCTCTATCCACAATGGATGAGCATATAAGGGTAATCAAGCAGAAGATCAAGAGTGGAGAGCTGATTGACTTACACTCTCTTCCAAGTCAAGTCCCACCTGAAGTGGAGGTTAAGGTTGAACAACCTGAGACATCACAACCCGGACCTCCTGCTGAGCCTCAGTAGGCTTCATCTTCTGATCCACAGCAGGGTCAAACTCCCTCTCCTTCTGAACCTGTGAGGGAGGAACACCCAACTGAGAAAGACAAGGATGATCAACAAGGTGCTGCAGACCAGTCTTCTCAGTTAAAGTCATCTAAGAGGAAGAAGAGGATGGCTAACCAAAGTCTAAGAAGAAGAAGCCTAAATCATCTACCTCTACACCTCAGGCTGAGTTAGATCAACTAGAGGAAGTGCATGAAGAGGCAGCCCAATCAACTCCAATACAAGTGGCTCCTCTTGCAGCTGAGACACCCATCCTATCCTGGACCTTCTCTACCAATCTAGAAAGATGGCATGTAATCAGAGATCAAGGTGTTGAGAATGTCTATACATGGCAAGACATAATCAACTTACCTCTGCATGATCTCTTTGAGATGAGAAGATACTATGAAAGTCTGAATAATCCTGACCATCTAATGAAAAAGGGTATGGTCATGATTGTGCTGAAGACTAATAACATCTGAAGATCTTCTAAATGTTTTGGTAGCATCAGCCGAGGGGGAGTTTGTAAGGATTCCTTTAAGTCTAATGCAAACCAAAACATCCAAAGTCTCTCTGCAAGTAATGCACTAAGAACTGAAGTAGAATTGCTTCGGAAGTTTTACACCATGCACTAGAAATATTCTAAGTGTAAAATCTTCCGAAGCCAAGACCAATATCTTCCGAAGCCAAATATGAAGTCTTCCGAAGCCTCAGAGACAAAGTCTTCCAAAGCTTCATCCTATGAAGACAGATTTCTTCCGAAGACTTTTAGTAACATGCTTTATCTGATGTACTATTCCATAAAGCTGGATACCTTTCCGCTGCATCTCTGTAAAGTCACCAACTTACATGAGTTGGTGAAAAGGTTCATGCTTTTGGTAATTGTACATTGAGGTCTTGAGTCTGTAACCTTCTACTTTATGTACTTTATCCTTTTTGTAATAGATAAGGATGTGAGCTATGGCATGTCATAGTCACAAGGTCAAAAGGCATGTTGATACATATGTACCTAGATCCTGATATGAATGTAATATGTCTTGTTTGTCTTACACTTATGTAATGGTTGGAATATTAATGAAATGAGATTGTTTGTTTGTGACTTATAATGTTTAATATTCCATTAATGAGTTGATATTGAATTGGTTATATAGGTTTGTGATTGTTTGAATTGATACACATAATGTTATATAAATGAATACATTCAAACTTAACAAAATGAAGTTCTCATGCGAATGGCCCATGCGAATGGACCATACACATGAACAACTTCAGGCGAATGACTCAGTCGCACGACTGAACCAGGAGACTAGATCAGTCGTATGATTGTAACATGAGATTGGCTCAGTCGCATGACTGAACACTCAGTCGTGCGGATGGATCAACCGCATGGCTCAATCGCACGACTGAACCATACTAATGGTTCAGTCGCCCGAATGAGCAACCCTAACCTATAAATACCACCTAATTCGTGGAAAAACGTAAGCATTCATTCCAAATCGACTCCAGACGTACCCTAGCCGTCCAGAAGCCTCCAAGTTCATACTCCAAGTTCATAGAACGCTGTAGATCGATTCCTAATCGATTCTTAACGTTAGATTCAATACCTTATTTTTTCTACGTGCGTTCTCACTGATTGGATCGCCAATCAAATAGGATTCTGCACTATTTGGTTTGGTTTACACGTTAATCAGTTGGTGTTTCGTTCAAATACCAGATCCTAACAAGTGGTATCAGAGCCTTGGCTCTTGATTACGTGTGATTCAATCAATTTTCATACAAAGTTGTGTTTTTTCACTAAAAACGCAATCTTTTTGTGTCAAAAGTTGTCTTGGACGTCCCCTGCTCATCAAGTTTTGGTTTCTCCGGCATAAGGCGATTAGGGTTGGTGAAAATTCGGGTTTTTACGGCCAAAACACGTTAAACCTAGAAATTTTCGAAAAACAGCAGCTTCATTCGCATCTTCCAGACGCACGATTGGACTCAGTCGCATCTTAATTCGTACGACTAAGCAAACCGTTCGCAGTGTTCATCCGCATCAGTTTCATTCGCACGACTGGACCAATCGCTTAGTTCAGCCGCACGATTGAACCAGTCGCATAGTTCATTCGCACGGGTAGCCCATTCGCATCACTCCATTCGCACCAGTTAACAGATTGTGTAAGAGACTTAAAGTTAATCGAGATGGAGGATCAGTTGTTAGCGTTTACAGCCGGGAAGGACTCACGGATTCAGAACTTACTACTACTGGAGAGTGAGGTGGGGAATCATAATAAACCCCCGAAGCTTATAACGTTAGATGAGTTTCCCCACTGGAAACAACGTTTTGAGATCTACCTTAATGGGGTGGATCCAAATATGTGGGAAGCTATTGAGACGGGATACAGTATGCCGGTGGGAGCCGATGGGGTGAAACTTACTTTGGGAGGAATGACTGATGCACAGAAAGTTAAATATAATGCTGAAAAGAGGGTATATGCATTATTAACACAGTCTATCCCTAAGGATATTTTTCACCAATACTCTGAGAATAAGCAAGCCAAGAAATTATGGGATGAGCTGGAGAAAAGATATGACGGGAATGCTTTGCTGAAGGCCATTAAAGCTAAGGAGTTGAAGAAAGAATTTGACAACTTCTCATCAATGGGAAATGAGAGTTTAGACGATGTCATTCATAGATTCTATCATTTGATGAGCGAGCTGCATACACATGGTGTCAAAACTACCATGGAAGATAAAGTGTCAAATTTTGCAGACGGGTTGCCAGAAAGTTGGGCTTCGTTTGTTTCAAACCTGAGACAGAATGGATTGCTAGCCACTATGGATATCAATGATTTCATTCTAAAGCTGCGAGAAGAAGCACTTAGGATGAAGTACCGAGCTCAGAAGTCTTCATACACTCAGAATCCAGCTTTGTACAATGCCACTCCTCAAGTTAAGACGTCTGGAGCACCTCTTCAGACTGCATTTGTGTCTAGCTCATCTGGTGCTTCACAAGTCTCTCCTTCAGGATCAGAAACGTCAGGGTCTTCTAGTACCCAATATATTGGATCTGAAGCAAATGCTACACGACTGAAGACCGAGAATCTCGGAAACGTGACAGTAGAAGTAGCTCGAGATCACATGGATCTCTTGGCAGCAGTGGTCCATTCCTATGATGGACTTGTTGCTGGGAAAATTTGAAACTGCCATCTGGCAGATGAGGACTACGAGCAAGTGGATGAGACTGAACTGGAAAGGATGGATATTATGTGGGCCTTAGCTAGTGCTGTCCGGAGGGCGAAGAAGTTTGTGAAGAAGACCGGACAAAACTTGGTTGCTACTAAGGACACTACATTTGGCTTTGACAAGAGCAAGGTGACCTGCTTCAACTGTGGAGAAAAGGGGCACTTCAAAAGAGAGTGTGTGAAGCCAAAGAAGACTGGGAACGGGAATCCATTCTCGTCCTTCACTAGTCAAGACAAGCAAGCTAGCAGTTCTACTTCATCAAGCAAGGATCCAAAAGCCTTGACTGCTCATGATGATGAAGGACAGGACTGGAGCTTTCGGTTTGTCTCTCCGGGAGAATCCAATATTGCGAGCGTGGAAGACTTAGATGATGATTCTGCGAGTGAAGGAGATATTGCAGTTGAGATAGCGATGTCAAACAATTAAGAGACTGCAACAGAGGTCAGCTACAAGCCTGAAGAAGGGACGTCTACAACAAAGACAGAATCACCAGAACCAGAGACATCTAATGCTGCGTTGATGGCTAATTCATCAGAACCTCCTCAGGTAAGTACCACTGACCAACTTTTCCAAAATCATGCTTGTTCTGATTGTGATAAATTTAGAGAAAGCATAGATCAGAAATTTGCTAGGTTATTAGATCATAATGATAGCTTAGTAAAGGATTTGCAACTGTGCACTGAGGCAAATAGAGTTTTAAAACAAAATGAGCATAGTTACAAAGAAAAGATAGACCTTTTGAATAAACAGCTTAGGGAAACTGAAGTAGTAGCCTTTAACCAAGCTAATGACATTAGGTACTATCTTAACTCCCTAGAAGACACTAAGAAACAAAAAGTAGTTTTAGAAGTAGAAGTCATCTCTTTAAAGCAAAAACTGCACAGTTGGACAAGTTCATCTCATATTGTCCAACACTTAGTGAGAGAACGTAACAATGGGGAGGGTTTGGGTTATAAAGTGGTTCCACCACCACCTGAGACCTTGATGAACAGTAAGAGTAGACCAATAAATAACAATCCCATCAAGGATCATGTGGTGTCTACTCCTCTTATTAGTGATCCAGATTCCTCATGTTCTTCAATTGAATCTGGAACAAAACAAAAGGAGGCCACTTCAAAGGCAAAGGGTAAAATGCCTTGTGTTAATCTGGAAAAGGAATTTGAAAAGGTTAATATAAAGTCAGGGTCAAACAAAGTCAAATCTGAATCTAAAAAGACTATTAATGTTAACCTTTCACAAGTATCATGTCAAAGTCCAGTTAACCAAAAAGGAAAAGATGTTAAAAATGTTAAAACAATTAAGTTTGTTAAACAAGAGAAAACATCAAAAGTAGAAGAGTCAAAACCCAAACATACTGATGCCACTAGGGTGTCACACACATCTCCACATAGACAGTTTAATCATAAAGTTGATAGCAGGTCATGCTACAACTGTGGAGAGTGTGGACACATTGCTTCCTTTTGTCCTTACTATCAGACACCTAGGAAGAAAATTGAACTTCAGGATTCAAAACCTAGGTCTTCTAAGAGGAGTTCTTTAACTCCACCGAGAAGAACTAGTGAACCCAAAGTCCAACCCATTAGCCAGTCGACTGTTTATCACAAACAGGCCTTACACAAATTTGGCTTATGGAAAGAAAAGTCATCCTCTGTGTCTGATAATGATGACAAGAAGGCACCTAAGCTACCCTCACCTTCTAATGGTCAATGGGTTGAATTCATGATGTGTGATGCCTTTGGGAAACCCAAGCCAGTAAAGGCTTGGGTTCCTAACCTAAACTAATGTTTTAAATTGTATGTGCAGGGTGTTCGCTACAGTGCTGAAACCAACACGTGGATTGTAGATAGCGGAGCATCCAGGCACATGACAGGAAACAGGGCTCTTTTATCAAACGTCAAACAAATAAAAGGAGGGCATGTTTCTTTTGCTGGTAACAAAGGAGGTTATATCACAGCTCAAGGAGAGGTTGGAAATCAGAAAGTTAAGTTTGATAAAGTGAACTACGTTCAACAACTTCAAAACAACTTACTTTCTGTTTCCCAAATATGTGACAAAGGATTTAAAGTCATATTCGACAACAAGAAGTGTTACGTCCTAAAGAAAGACTATGTGATTCCGGAGGACCAAGTTTTGATGACAGCTTCAAGATATAAAGACCTTTATGTTTTGGATCTCTCAACGGCTTCTACAACGGATCATGAAGTTCAGTGTTTTCTATCAAAAGCTACTGAGAAGGACTCCATTTCTGGCATAGGAGAATTGGACACATTAATCAACAGAAGATGAATCACTTGATCCAGAAGGATCTCGTGAGAGGAGTTAACGTCAAAAATTTCCAACTTCCGGATTTCTGTGTAGCATGCAAGAAAGGCAAACAGACGAAGAAGTCTCATAAGGAAAAGAAAGTTCATTCTATCGAGCTTCCTCTTGAACTTCTTCACATGGATCTGTTTGGTCCAGTCAGTACAAAGAGCATTGCAGGTGACTTGTACTGTTATGTGGTTACTGATGACTACTCAAGATTCTCTTGGGTAATGTTTCTGAAGTCCAAATCAGAAACATTTGAGTCATTCAAGGAATTAGTAACCACACTGGAATCTCTCTACAAGATGAAGGTGAGACAGGTTCGCTCAAACAACGGGACTGAATTCAAGAATCAGTGGATGGAGGCTTACTGCAAGGAAAAGGGAATTGTGCACCAATTCACTTCTGCCTACACGCCTCAGATGAATGGTGTTGCTGAGAGGAAGAATAGAAGCTTGATAGAGACAGCACGGACAATGCTAGCAGACTCGAAACTGCCTATCCAATTCTGGAATGAGGCAGTGGCAAATGCATGTTATACATTAAATCAAGTTCTGATAGTCAAGCGCCATGGCAAGACATGTTACGAGTTACTACAACGACGCAAACCTAATCTGGAGTATCTCGAACCATTTGGCGCGCCGTGCACACTTCTGAAGAAGACTCAAGAAGGTAAATTCAGCGAGAAGGCTGATGAAGGGATCTTCCTAGGATACAACATACCGAACAAGAGAGTTTACAACAACTCAACGGGTTTAGTAGAAGTGTGGTGTAATGTTGATGTTCAGAGATATACTACACCACCTACTGGAAAAGGACCCGCTTACTTTTTCGACTATGATGGATTCTTCAAGTCCTTTAACATCCCTATCTCTCCTTCTGATGACGAGTTAGCTACACAGATGATGTATGATATCCTGAATACACCATCTCAGGGAGAATCATCTCTTGATTCAACATCATCGAGCTCACAGGGAGAATCATCTCACCACTCAGGGGGAGCAGTCGAAGACAGTGACTCCTCCTCAGACGATGAAGCTGAAGAAGATGACCAGAACAGTCAGGAGGGACAGGTTCCAATTCCTGCAAGTCCACAAGCATCTAACAGTGATGCTCCTTTGACTTCGGAACCTCAAACTCCGTCTACCTCAGATACAGAACCAAATGTTCATAATCTTGGCTCTGAGGTAGCTGTTCCTACCACTCCAGGATCACGTCTAAATGTTTATCATCCCCTAGACAATGTCATTGGGGATGTCAGATCAGGAGTGCAGACCAGAAATCAGTTGTACTCAGCTGATTATGCCTCGGTAATGGAAAAAGGATACATTCACGATGGTGCTTATCGGTGTTTTGTCTCGCAGTTTGAGCCAAAATATGTTAGTGAAGCACTGAATGATGAGGCATGGGTGAGTGCCATGCAAGAAGAACTTCTTCAGTTCAAGAAGTTAGGTGTATGGACTCTGGTAGATAGACCTAAAGGTGTTAAGGTCATTGGCACCAAATGGGTCTTGAAATGCAAGAAGGATGACCAAGGGGTCATTATCAGGAACAAGGCTCGACTGGTGGTTCAGGGATTTCGCCAAGTCGAGGGGATTGATTACAATGAAGTGTTTGCACCCGTGGCAAGGATGGAAGCCATCCGCATCTTCCTTGCCTATGCATCGTATATGAAGATCAAAGTCTATCAATTAGATGTGAAGAGTGCATTCCTTCATGGGGAAATCCGAGAGACAGTTTATGTCAGTCAACCCGAGGGATTTGAAGATCCTTATCATCGGGACGGAGTTTACAAACTCGACAAGGCCTTATACGGGCTTCATCAAGCTCCAAGGGCCTGGTATGAGAAACTCTCGACTCATCTGGTGAAACACGGCTTTCGCAGGGGAGTCATTGACTGCACAATGTTTATCAAAGAAAAAGATGGAGACTTACTGCTAGTACAGATCTATGTCGATGACATAATCTTTGGTTCAAAGAACGAAGAGTTTTGCAAAGAATTTGAAGCAGTGTTGAAGGCGGAGTTTGAGATGAGTGCCATGGGGGAAATGAAATTCTTTCTCGGGTTACAGGTGGATCAGACACCCAAAGGGATTTTTCTACATCAAACCAAGTATGTGGGAGACATTCTCAGTCGGTTTTATATGGAGAATGCTTCTGCAGCTGGGACTCCACTTGCTACAAACCATGATATAGCACCTGATGAAAATGGAGATCTGGTAGATGCCACAATGTACCGAGGAATGATTGGATCTCTCATGTACCTCACTACCTCAAGACCTGATATCATGTATGCTACATGTCTATGTTCTAGATATCAGGCTAAGCCAAAGGTTAACCATCTGATCGGGGTCAAAAGGATATTTCGTTATCTGAAAGGCACACCCACACTTGGGTTGTGGTATCCTCATGATGATGACTTTGAGCTCACGGCGTGTAGTGACTCGGATTACGGGGGCTGCAAGATGAATTACAAGTCTACATCAGCAGGGTGTCAATTCTTTGGGAGGAGATTAGTGACCTGGCAGTGTAAGAAGCAGACCTCGGTTGCATTGTCAACCTGTGAAGCCGAATATGTTGCTGATGCAAGCTGCTGTTCACAAATCATTTGGATTCAACAGCAAATGCGGGACTACGGTTTAAACTTCTCTTCTACTCCTATTTTTGTTGATAACTCTGCTGCAATTGCAGTAACTAAAAATCCAGTACAACATCCTAAGACCAAACACATCGGTATTAAATATCATTTTATACGAGACTGTTTTGAAAAGAATTTAATCGATGTGGTAAAGATAAATACTGATTTTCAACGCGCTGACCTCTATACAAAAGCTTTTGACAAACCATGTTTTCTATATCTGTTAGAGGTCAACGGCGTTAAAAAGAAAAATGATGTTATTCCTGATGATGATCATGTGTAGTCCGATACAGTTTAGTCTATTTTTCTTTTTAATTTTTTTATTCTATTTTGTTTAAATGAAATACATGTTATTTAGCTGTCTATTAAAATCCTAAAATATGTAAATCGGTTATGATTTTAGAATTTTAGGGGGAGAATAGGTCAGCCAGTAACATTAAAAAAATCGAGGGAGAAGGAGAGGCTAGCTAATAGAAGGTAGATCGTATCTGTGATACCGATTCAAATACTTTGGAAAATGATAGTACACATGAACAAATCAAGAGGGACTTTAAAAAAAAATTTAAGATGCAAAGTTCAAAGTATAAGTCTGTGTAGTCTGAGCAATATAAAAGGAAATATGATAGAAAAACTGGTAACTACTAAGGTAACACAACGAAAGTAGACCTAGAGGTTGCTAGACCACAGATGATATATCGGTAGATTTAACACAATAGATGATTAGACCTGATTGGTGATCTCAAAATCAAACTAAGTTGTTCAACTGACTGTGGGCTCTCATCTTATCACTAGTTAACACAATCAACAATATTCCAATAAGGGGCAATGAGCATGTAAACGCCACAAATGTGTGCGGATGACCATAAATAGAGCAAAGCACGAAAAAAATGAAAGGCAGATGCTATCAAGCAAATAACTTATGTTGTTGGTGCATTATGTGCAAAAGAAAATTAAGATGCTCTAACAAGAAGATAGATTGTGTGCCTCTCTGCTGTGCGATGGCACTGACCTGAGGATAAGCATAACCTAGATATTCTAGAATTCATTGTTGTTTGCCGCCTCTCTACTGTGCGATGGCACTGACCTGAGGTTGGCTTCTCTTTGAAAGCTATAAGAATAGTCTCTTCTTGTCAAAATACCCGTAGACCGCTCAAAAGCTCCTGAGGAATGTTGATTACCATATAAGTGTGGGATCCACAAATGTTGGTTGAAATAATTAAACCTTAAACTATCACCAATCTGTGTCAAAAGTCTGTGTATGGATTTAAGAGGACAAATATACTTACAATCATCGTGGCTGCAATTCTTGAAAGTTCAAATCAATGTGGGAATCTAATATTACCAGTATGATTTTCTAAATTTGCTAACGACTCTGGATGAAAACCAAGAAGTGAGCATCAAAAGGTTTTGATAACAAGTCCCAAATGATTTGACTTGCCTGTATGATTCCAAAATTGAATTGGTCCAGGTATGGTCAAACTAAATAGAAGCTGCCTATTCCGGAACCGAATCCAGTAGATTTCTATCTTAGGATTTACCTCTCACAAAAAGTCAAAAACAAGTTTAATTTTTTACTTTAGTTTAATTGTCTATTTATTTAGTCATTTATGTTTGTGTGTTGTCGGACTACATCATGGAATTCAGTAAGGGATTAATTCACCTAAAAGGGTCATGTCTGAGATGACCACATGTGTTTTTCAAAAGATAAATGGGTCACGTCTGAGGTGATAAAGTGCTTAAAAGGATCACGTCTGAGGTGATCAAAAGTTTTTCAAGTTAAAAGGATCATGTCTGAGATGATCAAATGTTCATAATGTTACTTCAACAGTTAAAAGGGTTTAAATGTTAAATGGTCAAAATGGCAGAAAATTTCATAAGTATGACCCATTCGCACGACTTATGGACCAATCATGCGAATGGGTCCCATTCGCACGACTGGACATGAGTATGAACCATTCACCCAATGGCTTATCAGACTGATCCATTCTACCAAATGAGAGTGTGCGAATGAGTCAGTCGACCGACTGAGCCTCAGTCGGCCAACTGAAGGTGCGAATGAGAGTATGCGAATGAGTCAGTCGACCGACTGAGCCTCAGTCGGCCAACTAAATGTGATCGACTGAGTCAGTCGCCCGACTGAGCTTCAGTCGCCCGAATGAACTGAGCGAATGAGGCCAGTCGGCCGATTGAACTCAGTTTCAGTATTTAAAGGGCCATAGTCGATCGCATTCTCCTCATCACTCTCAATCGCCCCTACTTCGCACCTAGTACCGTTACGCTGCCAAAATTTCGTTAGACCTTGTTTATACACTCATATTGATCTTCTGACGTGCGTTTACATTTATACAGGTATATTAAAGTGAAATCTCACAGAAATCAGAAGAAATCGAGCCCTAATTTGTGATGTTTGATTGAAACAAGAACCGGACCTTAAATAACCTAATAACCTACTGAAACTAAGTAACATGTTAAAAATAAGTCTAATAGGTTATTAGGTATGAGATTGCGAGTCTAACGAACCATTAAACCATGATAAATTACCTGATTTGGTCAAGATTCGAACCTCAGTCGACCGAACAGTGGGTCAAGCGACTGGTCGTCCGAATGAACTCCAATCGCACGATTGAATCTTGCGATTGGGTCAATCGGCCGAATGCACCATGCGAATGAGCTCAGTCGGCCGACTGAACCAATCGCAGGCTCAGCCAACAGATTGAACTCAGTCGCATGTTTCATTCACCCGAATGAGTTCAGTCGCATGATAGGACAACCGACTGACCTCAGTCGCATGATTCATTCGCATGAATGAATCAGAATGAACTGAAACAAGATACTTAGAACTGAATTGTGATGTATGACTTTCTAATGGTTCTGTGTCTTGTGTTTCAGGTCAATGGCTGATAGATGGTCTATCAACCCTAAGCACAATATATGTGCTCATCTTGACCATACTACTTGGAATGGTGCCGAGTTTACAGAGATCATTGCTTTTCTACGGCGTTCTAGGATCCACAAGGCCCACTCTACACCGTGTACTCCCTATAGGTCTTTACATCAGGCCTTCTGGGAGAATGCCTCTGTTGATCGTTCACGTGAGCCATACATCATACGGAGCTCCATTTGTGGTATGGATATTGAGATTACAGCAGCTGACATTCAAGAGTACTTGATCTGGGGGACGATACTGATCACCCCACCAGACTTCATCCGCTTATGGTCAGAGGATGCTTCCTGAGGATTAAGTACGCTGGGGACATCAACTCAGGTGTGCTCAACAAGAGCAACCTGTGTCCCCAGTATAAGTACTTAGCACATGTTATTCTGAAGTGCATTGCTTCTAGGAGGGGTGGGTTTGATGATCTTTCAGACCAGATTCAGAATGCCTATGTGGCACTGGTGCTGAACCACCCCTTCAGCTTCTCGAGCATGATCTTTCGTATCTTGTGGAGAATCTGGAGGCCAAGGGTAAGGAGGGTTTTTGCATGTACCCCAGATTCTTGCAGCTGATCTTCAATGAGAAGCTGCCATCACTTCCTAAGGAGCGCCACGATGCTGTGGCCTTAGAGATCATGGATGATACGACTCTGGGTCGTATGAGAGTGTATCGGGGTAAGCAGGTAAAGCCCCAAGTGAAGAGATTGATAGGCCATCTGGCCAATGAGAGGTATGTGGCACCAGGTAGACGTCAGTGGCGTCACGATGACAGCGACTCAGATGATGAGCGGCTATTGCTCCCAGAGCAAGACTCTGATGATGATGATAGCGGGGATGCTGGAGATACCATGCCCACTCGACCGAGGGGCACAGCTACAGATAGTACACCTCTAGTATCTGCCCCCACTGGAGATATAGCAGAATCGGCTGGGTTCCACCAGGATTTATACCTGGTGAGGAGGAAGAAGAGTCAGATGAGGAGCCACTGACTAGGACTATGGGAAGCAAAGTCGTTCCCACAGAACATGGGCTCCGGGCGGTTGCTGAACGCCCCAGTGTATCGGGGGAGACTGCTGCTGACCCGACCTATGCTCTAGAGCCGTCGAGCCGTGTTCTAGGGGAAGCATCCTCCTCGACAGGATCGAGGAAGAAAAGGATGGCTCAGCCCCACAGCATGAAGAAGAAGAAGCGCAGACTCACCTTCATCACCACCACAGCTACCACCTCTACAGCCACAACCACCACCACACCACCACCACAGCTACCACTACCACTACCACACCCCCTACTACTGTCACCACACCACCCACTACTACATATATACCCTCCACCACCATATCATTCACACCTACATCACCACCACTATCATCTAGACCTAACCCAATCTTCACCACTGCCACCACCACCACTAGCCACCAAGCCGGGCCATCATCACATCCCATCAACCTATATGGATCACCTCTACCTCCCATTGGGGTAGAGGAACAGCTATCAGCGCTGAACCGTATGGTGATGCGTCTGTTAGCAGCTGATGAAGAGAAGACTGCGCAGATTCGACAGCTGGAAGATCTCACAACTGCACAGTCCCAGCAGATCTCTCAGCAGACTCAGCTGATCGAGCAGCAGGCCCAGCAAATGGCTGCTCAGAGCCAAGAGATTGCCCAACTCCAAGAGCATAGAGTCATATCAGCTAAGAAGATTGAGGAGTTGGAGGATGCCAAAAGGACCATCTTGCTCAAGCTCAAGGGAACTAAAGATGAGCCTCTGAAAAATCAAGGAAGGAGATGGTGATGATGGTGATGATGATGATGAGGATGAGGATGAAGATGAAGATGAAGAGAGTGATGATGATGAAGGGATTGAGGAAGAAAAGACAGAGGATAGGCAGGAGGATGATGATGATGAAGGAGGAGATGCAGCTGCATCTGCCTCAGCTCAGGGTCAAGAAAGAAGATCAAAGAGAAATCAAGACCAACGAGCTTCCTCTTCTGCCTCACCGAGTGATGACCCAGCGATTCAAGATAAAAGTAATGATTAGATGTTTATGTATTTGATAGCTTTTGTACTTGAATCATGTATTAAACTTATGTATTTGATGTTTATATTAAGATTAATGTATTTCTGTCTTGATTATTAACTAATGTTTGATGTGTTACATGTTTAAATCAAGCAGATCCAAACTTTCAAAGAGATGAATTTGATGTTGCTCCCCTTCAGCAGGTCAAGACTCAATTGACTATGATTCTTGATCTATAAGGGATCGTCAGAAGATCTATAAGTTATACCCCTGAAGAAGGGGAAATAATTCATGATCTTTCAAATGAGCAACTGGCTGAGATATTCAAGCTAAATCCAGATGAGATCATTAAGGATGCTCCAACGTTTGAGTCTACCAGTGACGAAGAGCTAAATGACATTGATGAGATAGAGATAGAAGACGTCACAGCAGAGCATTATCCTCAGTATGCTGACAACAAGGGAAATGTGGTCCCCAATCTGGGTGAATCCCTAGTCAGTGATACATTTGAGGTATTAGATCATATGGAGCAGGAGTCTGAAAAGACTGAAGGAAAAGCCCAAGCCTACGACGATGTTGATATCAGAAAGGCAGAATGGGCCGCATGTTTTGAGGAAATTCGAGCCCAACGCGCCGCTCCTAAACAGAATGTCTACACCAAACTCTACAGAGTGAAGAAACATCATAAGGTGTCAGGCAGGATTATAGCGTGGGCACATTTTGAGGATCTAAATGTTTATGCCATTAAGAGGGAGAAGGGCATAGAGTACTTTAGATTTCCACATGATCTAAAGACTCTCCCTGGTTTTGAGCTCAACCAGCTGGCGAAATTGAAGCTACTATATGCTGACCCAAGGAAGATGTCAGGCTGGTTTGAGGCTGCCCTGAAGAAAGAGTACCACACCAGGTGGGTCAACTTCAAACCTCAACAACCTACGAGGTATATCAGAAGTTCTGAAGTTGATCCCATCACTTGTAAGCCCAAGATAGTGCTGAAGTGGAGTCCTCCAAGAACGATGTCAAGAATCCCTCTCAGGGAGATGCCACAGGACTTCACTCCACACTTTAAGTGGTGGTACTATGATTGGAGAACCGGGGAGGAGGTCATAGTTCTAAATAAAGAGGGACAAATGGATACCATCAGGGTGTTCGACCCAATGTGGCTCACTAACTTGTCTGCTAATGATGTCTACACATTATACAAGTGGCCACTGTTCTATGACACGCAAGATATTGTACAAGCCCTCCAATTCCAAAATGTCATAAGACTCTGCTTTGTGTTTGAGATACACGCAGGAGTCACAAGAGAGGAAAAGTACAAGAAGTATGAGGAGGTGATGCAGAAGGTAAGACATTAGATAGATCTAGGTCCAAGGGGGAGCTTGTTGATACATATGTACCTAGATCCTGATATGAATGTAATATGTCTTGTTTGTCTTACACTGATTAATGGTTGGAATATTAATGAAATGAGATTGTTTGTTTGTGACTTATAATGTTTAATATTTCATTAATGAGTTGATATTGAATTGGTTATATAGGTTTGTGTTTATTTGAATTGATACACATAATGTTATATAAATGAATACATTCAAACTTAACAAAATAAATTTCTCATGCGAATGACCCATGCGAATGGACCATACACATGAACAACTTCAGTTGAATGACTCAGTCGCACGACTGAACCAGGAGACTGGATCAGTCGTATGATTGTAACATGAGATTGGCTCAGTCGCACGACTGAACACTCAGTCGTGCGGATGGATCAACCGCATTGTTCAATCGCACGACTGAACCATACTAATGGTTCAGTCGCCCGAATGAGCAACCCTAACCTATAGATACCACCTAATTCGTGGAAAAACGTAAGCATTCATTCCAAATCGACTCCAGACATACCCTAGACGTCCAGAAGCCTCCAAGTTCATACTCCAAGTTCATTGAACGTTGTAGATCGATTCCTAATCGATTCTTAACGTTAGATACAATACCTTATTGTTTCTACGTGCGTTCTCACTGATTGGATCGCCAATCAAATAGGATTCCACACTATTTGGTTTGGTTTACACGTTAATCAGTTGGTGTTTCGTTCAAATACCAGATCCTAACAAGGCAGATATGCCTTTTGATTCTACAATTTATTTTGTTTGTGTCTAGTCAATTGTATCCAGCTGGCTTTCAAAGTATAGCTGGCTGTAGGTTGTAGTATAAGTATTCCTTGTTCTAGTATCTTTCTTCATGCTTTGTAACACTTGTAATAGAACTTGAGAAAGCAATATGCTGCATCCTTGAAACCCAAATCTCTTGTTCAGTCTCTTTATTATTACTTGTGTTCTTTGTATCATTATCTTGGTTAATCCAGTTTACTGTTTGATCAAGTTTGGTTAATCTCCTCTTTGGGTTGTTGTGTTGTAATTGTTAAGCCCTTAACCGGTCCTGCACCACATTCTTGAGTCTAAAGACCGAATGAAACCTTCCATTCTCATACACCAGGTATCAAAGTCATCAAGAGTGATCAGTGGGGACTTGTTTATGGTTCCAGTTACCATATCAGTCTTTGAAATGGCTGCATTTGAAAGTTGAGTATTTGTGTGTGTGAGGGATCTTAAGATGGTGAGATCTTATATCAAGAACCTCAAAAGCTCTGATACCAATTGCAGGACCGGTAAAGGGTGGTCACTTACAACACAACAACACAAAGAGAAGATTAACCAAACTTTAATCAAACAGTAGACTGTATTAACCACAATAATGATACTATGAACACAAGTAATGAGTAAGAGATAGAACAAGAGAACACAAGAGATTGGGTTTCAAGGATGCAGTATATTGCTTTCTCAGGTTCTATTACAAGTGTTACAAAGCATAAAAGAAAGATACTAGAACATGGAATACTTATACTACAACCTACAGCCGGCTATACCTTGAAAGCCAGCAGGATACAATTGACTAGACACAAACAAAATCAATTGTACAGTCAAAAGGCATATCTGCCTTTTGACTTGTGACTATGACACGCCATAGCTCACATCCTAATATATTACAAAAAGGATAAAAATGCAGAAAGTAGAAAGCATGGACTCTAAGACCTCAATGTACAGTTACCAAAAGCATGGACCTTTCACCAACTCATGTAAGTTGGTGACTTTACAGAGTTACAGCGGAAAGGTGGTCCAGCTTTATGGTAAAGTACATCAGATAAAGGCATATCTCTAAAAGTCTTCGGAAGAAATCTGTCTTCAATATTTGGCTTCGGAAGACTTTGTCTCTGAAGCTTCGGAAGACTTCACTTTTGGCTTCGGAAGATATTGGTCTTGGCTTCGGAAGATTTTACACTTATAATATTTCTAGTGCATGGTGTAAAACTTCCGAAGCAATTCTACTTCAGTTCTTTAGTGCATTGCTTGAAGAGAGACTTTGGATGTTTAGGCTGCATCAGACTTATAGGAATCCTTACAAGTCTCCTCGGTCTCAATCCCATAAGCCCAAAACCCAAACTGTAAACCCTCAGGGTGAGTCTCTATACTCCCCTGAGCAGCCAAAAAGGGACACCCCAATGATAGACTCAGTGCCTTTAGAATCGATCAACGTCCCGGGTCATTAGGCTTAACTTCCATATCTGCAGGATCGAGTTTGGTCAAGCAACACAATGTTATCTCTCAAACTCACTAAGTCACACTCAGAAGAGTTGATAGTAATATAATATGTAAACAAACAAAAGAGAAAGTTTTTCAAGATACTTGTATATATTACTTCTCAACTCAAAGTATTACAAGACTCTTACAAGCATAATAAATGAGTTACAATGAGAAACTATATATACTACTATCTACAATCGGTTATACTTTGATACCAGCTGGGAACTTACTACTAGACAAATACTATATTATTAAGGATATGGTATCTAAGATAGAATACTATCTAAGATTTGGTAGCATGACATGTCCATGACTTACTTTTTGTCACCAACTAAAGTTAGTAATTGTACTAACTGATAAGGGTAACTTTGAACTACATGGATACACAGATAGTGATTATGGTGGATGCTGTCAAGATAGAAAATCTACTTCGGGTGGGTGTCAATTTCTTAGTCCCCGATTAGTCTCGTGGCAATGTAAGAAACAAAAAAATGTCTCTGTTTCAACTGCAGAAGCTGAGTACATTGCTGCATCAGCAGGATGTTCTTAAATCCTTTGGTTGCAAAATCAACTACTGGATTATGGGTTCAATTTTCTTAAAACACCAATTTACATTGATAACACTACTGCTATGTTCATAACAGCTAATCCTGTTCAACATTCAAAAACAAAACATATCGAAATTCGATATCATTTTCTTAGAGATAACTCTGAAAATGGATAAATCATATTGATTCAATTTGCAATAGAAAAACAGTTGGCAGATCTATTTACTAAAGCCTTTCTACAAGGACGGTTTGAGTATTTAGTACAATCAATTGGTCTTATAAATCATATGTGAACTCTCTAAATCAAAAGATCATAATAAGTGATCCTCTCATTGTTAATTGCCTGTTTATATTTCGTGTGTGTGTGTGATTTTGTTTTCTTAGAAAAATCAAATACAAAAATATAAATCATAACTACAAAAATAGAGTCTTTTTCTAATTATCTGTTTACATTTTTTAGAAAGGAATATAGTTTGCAATATGTGAGAAATGATAGTACATTAGTGAGATCAGTTGCATACTTCACTCATTAATAAAGTCTAACATGATCAGATATGATGTGTAGATAATATCTGACTATTATACTGAAAAAGTAAATTCTTGTGATCACACTAAAGCTTAATGCTTGTGTGTATTTATCTGAGTACTTTTGAGTTGTTTTGGCTTATCAGATTGACTGCTTGTTAAGTTACACCACTCATACCTGTTGATAATGTGTTTAATCATGAGATCTGTTATAAAGCATCATATCACTTCTCTGTTACGAGTCATCATAGACCTGAAGTGCTGAGATATCCTTTGTTGTAAGTGATTACAGACCTGGATTCTCTCTTTGATGCAAAAGATGCCAATATGCACAAACTATTCAAATGAATAGTCAGAGCTGATCTAATGGTTATCCATGATCATTCTCTATTAATTTAAGTAACATGAACTCTGATGATACATATGTTTCAGGTAATAAGTTGAGTATGTGTATTTTCTTGCATGTCATGATGATGGTTGAGCTCTCTCAGTCTCTGTATGATTTACATCATGTCATATCTAATTCTACCCTAATCAATCCAAGAATTAAAAAAGTAAGTGAGCTGATAATTTGTCAAAAACACTCATTGTCTGTCCTTAGATCTTGTGTCTCCTTTGGTGTGATATCACTGACCTGGAACACACTTGATCAGGATTTATTCATTGTCTATGACTATTAACATTTCTTTTATTTTAATGTGCTGATCTTCATTAATATGATCTCACTGTAGACATTAATTCTTTTGTTTATATTAGATTTTGATTCTGCTTTCATTTTGCTTTTATGCATGTTTTGTGTGTGTGAAGGCAATGTCATAATGAAATGTGTGATCTTATTATCTTAGCTAGGAAACTTATAAGTTTTTCAAACTTAAATGTTTAGGGGGAGTAATAAATGAAAGAGTTGTTCTCAGAAAATAATCAAAATCAAAATTAAATTGTTGAATTGAAAGGATGATGCTATATGTTCAAAGTATTTGTGTAATTTGAAAATGTAATTTTTGAAAAGTATAATATGAACCTACATAAATTTGCAAGTGAAAATGCTTCTGTCAAAAGTTGAAAATTAGATGATAATTGATTTTATGTTGACACTAAAATGAAGGGACAAAATAAATTTTATAAATAAAAAGAAAATAAAAATTTTGTGAATTGAGAGTGCAAAATGCAAAAAGTTCAAAATTGAGGGACTAAAAGGTAAAAATTTTGAAAAATTAAAAATTATGATTAAAATGTTTAAATATTAGTTTGAAATATTACTAATATGTTAAAATAGTGTGCAGGTGAAGAATTTGGAAAACACAAGTGTAAACTTATGAAAGTCAACTCAAAGTCAACTCATGCGCCTAAATTGTGCACATACGTCTAAATAGGAGCATGATGAACTTTCAAGAATTATACAAGTTTTGGGCGTTTGTCACATTCCCATGCGTCTAAACAACTATAATAAGTCCATGGAATTATACAAGTGTTTGGGCGTTTTTCACATTCTATGCGCCTAAATAGTTGTACTAAGTCCATGATTTTAATCAAGTGTTGGGCGTTTGTCATAAACCCATACGCCTAAACAGTGAATGAGTCTGACTTTGACCAAGTGTTAGACGTTTGAAATGTCTCATGCGTCTACATAGTTGAAAAGTTTCAAAGTTACAAGTGTTAGATGTTTCAGGAACTCCATGCAACTGAATAGTGCAAAAACGACTAAACAGTGCTTATGCGTCTGAACAGTTCTCATGCGTCTGAGTCAAAACGCACAAACAGTGCTCATATGTCTAAAAAAGTTAGTGAATTTTAGGGTTTCATACGCCCAAACAGGGCTCATGCGTCTAAAATTTTACTTAATATAAATTGAACACTTACACTTATTTTCTTATTCACACTCAAAATTTTCCACAAACAAGCCTCTGAACTGTCGACTATCAGTCATCATCAAACTCTCATTTCATCTGTGATTTCATCAAATCCTGTTGATTGTAGATATTATTTGGATCTATAAACGTAATTTTGTGTTTCAAATCAGTAAATTTTGGTTAAATCAGATTATAGGTATAGGCGTTTGAATGCTATTTGTGCATTCGAACACCATATCCTTCAAAGTTTAACTAATCTAATATGAATCATATCTAAAATTGACCCTGGATTGTTGATAAGTATCTGATTGCGAGTAGTTTGATATAAAGTTCATCAACAGAATGTATAAATGATTTGATAATGGTTAGATCTGGCTGTTCATCGATGGAAGAAGAAGAAGATGAACAGACAGATTTAAATTTTGAATAAAAATAAAAAAAAAAATTAAACAAAAAGTAAGTAAATCAGAATTCAAATGTGTGATAACTAATTCAAAATGAATAAATTTTTAATGTTTCACAAATTAAAATCATAATTCAAAAGTCAAAATCATAAGTCAAAGTCATAAGTCAAAATCAAAAGTCAAAATTGAATGAAAAAGTTAAAAGTCAAAATTGCTAAGTCATATGTAAAAATGAATCTAATTAATTAAAATCTCAATGTTCTCATATTAGTTTCTCTATGTTTTGCAGATGGCAGAATTGAAGTTTGAGCCAAAACATAATGTTGCTGCATACTTAAATGATGAAAACAGAGAAGCCATTGGATATGAAGAGATTATTAGATTTCTGCTTAGAACAAAATATGTCTATGCAATGTGTGCAAGACCAATGATCAATGGAAGACTGATCAAAAGATTTTGGAGAACTGCACAAGTAGAAAGAGATAAAGAAGGGAAAAAAGTTCTAAGAGCTGCTATTACAACAGAAAGAATGCTTGAAGTTTCTGAACAAACAATCAGAATAGCTCTAAGGCTTGGTGAAAATGACCCAGAAGACTTATCAGAATATACCTTCAATGAATGTTGAGATGTTTTTCTACAAATGGGTCATCCTGATCATTTCCCCAAAAAGCAATTTTTCAGAGCTCGAGTATATAAGCATTGGAAGCTGTTGTGCTACATATTTCAACATTGCATGTCTAAACGAAGTGCTGGTTGGGATTCATTCCCAGTAGACATTGCATCTCCTATTATTGCTTTAGCCACAAACAGAAGATTCAATATGGCTAAGTGGATAATGAATGGATTCATTTTCAATCTTGAAAGAGGCATGAGAAATAAATACTTGATGTATCCAAGATTTCTCCAATTGCTTATTAATGAAGCAAATCCAGATCTGTATGCTGAAGGAGTTACAGGAGATAAGCTGCAGTTAGAGCATATGTCAGAAGCTGTTTATAAAAGACTAGCAATGATCACTGGTGTTCAAAACATTCCAGTATTTGATTATATAAAAAATGTATCTATGAATGAAGTAGATATCAATCAGCAACACTTTCATCTATCTGAAGAAGAACCAATAGATCCAAATGATCTCATTGAGGATGTTGAAGATGATGAAGAAAGTGAGTATGAAGCTACTGAAAGCTCATCAGATGAAGAAAATGATGATAACAATGAAGATGATGATAATAATGATGATGCTGAAGAAAGTGAGGATGAAGCTCCTGAAAGCTCATCAGATGAAGAAAGTGATGATAATAATGATGATGATGATGGAAATGATGGTGCAACTGATGCACATTGTTGATACATGTATGTCCCTAGATCATGATTTGTAATGTAATGAACTTGTCTGTCTGATTATGATGTAATTGTATCGATTAATGAAATGATATGAATTGGTTGTTACTTGTGATGTTTAATATTTCATTAATGAGTTGTGATTGAATTAATTGGGTTTATAAATGTTTGAATGATTGCACATTATGTTATATTAATTAAAACATTCAAACTTAACTTAATGAAGTTCTCATGCGAATGGCCCATGCGAATGGACCACACGCATGAATAACTTCATACGATTGACTCAATCGCACGACTGAACCAGGAGACTGGATCAGTCGTATGATTGACACATAAGATTGACTCAATCGCACGACTGAACACTCAGTCGTGCGGATGAATCAACCGCATGGTTCAATCGCACGACTGAACCATACTTATGGCCCAGTCGCACGATTGAACAATACTAACCTATAAATAGACCCAATTCGTGGGAAAAACGTAAGCATTCATCCCATTACGATTCCAGACGTACCCTAGCCGTCCAGAAGCCTCCCAAATCGTTCTCCAAGTTCATAGAACACATCAGATCGGTTCCTAATCGATTTCTGACGTTGATTTCAATTCTTGATTGATTCATCGTGTGTTCTCACTGATTGGATCGCCAATCAAATAGGATTCCGCACTATTTGAGTTGGTTTAACACGCAATCACTCGGTATTTCGTTCAAATACCAGGTCCTAACAAGTGGTATCAGAGCTTTGGCTCTTGATTTCGTGTTGATTCAATCAAGATTGCATAAAAGTTTGTGTTTTTGCACGAAAAACGCAATCTTTGCATCAAAAGTGATCTTGGACGTTCCCTGCTCATCGAAGTTCAGTTTCTACGGACTTAGACGATTTGGACTTGCAAAATTTCGAATTTTTACGGCTGAAACCCGTCAAACCTAGAAA